>CM074723.1:482601008-482614039 GCA_037306005.1 Rhinophrynus dorsalis
GGAAACGTGCGCTGAGCCGACCATCTAAAACATTATGGGTGAGGGTCTGCTGCAGAGCTGACCATCCTAAACATTATATGCGAAGGCCCGCTAGTGAGCTGACGCTATAAAACATTATATGAGAGGGCCCGCTAGAGAGCTGACCCAATAAAACATTATATGAGAAGGCCCGCTGGTGAGCTGACCTATATAAAAATTGGCAAACAGGGCCCGCTGGTGAGCTGGCCCTATATAAAAATTATATCACAGGGCATATGGAAGAGGAGGAGGAGGATGAGAAGATTAAGAGTCAACCATATACCCGTTTTTTGGGTGGAAGGGGTGAATGGGAATACAGAGTATTCCCATCATTGTAAATAACATATATAAAGTGAGTTTATGTTCCCCCGGGGCTTTCCTCCAGTGGAGTGGAGAAGTCAGGGGAAATCCAGGCCTTGTTCATTTTTATAAGTGTCAACCTATCAGCATTGTCGGTGGAAAGGCGGATACGCTTATCTGTTATGATGCCACCAGCAGCACTAAATACCCGCTCAGACAGAACGCTGGCGGCAGGGCAGGCCAGCACCTCCAAGGCGTAGAGTGCCAGTTCATACCACGTGTCCAGCTTGGACACCCAGTAGTTGTAAGGCACAGAGGGATCATTGAGGACGCTGACACGGTCTGCTACGTACTCCTTCACCATCTTCCAAAACTTTTCCCTCCTTGTGACACTTGGCTGCGCATCAGGGTGAGGGTGCTGGCGGGGTGTCATGAAGGTGTCCCACGCCTTGGAGAGTGTTGCCCTGCCTTTCTCGGAACTGCTGTGTGCTCCCCTTTTCTCCCCTTCTCGGTTGGCCAAGGTAGCACGTACTCTGCCGCCAGCGTTGTCAGATGGAAAATTTTGGAGCAATTTTTCGACAAGAACCTTCTGGTATTGCAACATTTTGCTTGTCCTCTCCACCGGAGGAATGAGAGATGAGAAATTCTCTTTGTAGCGGGGGTCCAGAAGGGTGAACACCCAGTAATCCGTGTTGTCTAAAATGCGTACAACGCGTGGGTCACGGGAAAGGCAGCCTAACATAAAGTCAGCCATGTGTGCCAGAGTACCAACAGTCAAGATTTCGCTGTCCTCACCAGGAGGATGACTCTCAATCTCCTCATCCTCTTCCTCCTCTTCTGCCCACCCACGCTGAAGAGATGGAACTAAAGTTCCATGGCTACCCTCTGTAGCGGAGGCAACCGTGTCTTCCTCCTCCTCCTCCTCCTCCTCCTCCGCCTCCTCCAATTGTCGCTGAGAAGACGAAGTGAGGGTGCTCTGGCTATCACCTTGTGTAAGCTCTTCCTCCCCCATTTCCACCTCTTCCACATGCAAAGCGTCGGTTTTAATTGTGAGCAGCGAGCGTTTCAGTAGACACAGAAGTGGGATGGTTACACTGATAATAGCGTTATCGCCGCTCACCATCTGTGTCGATTCCTCAAAATTGCGTAAAACCTCACAGAGGTCTGACATCCATTCCCACTCCTCACTTCTGATTACAGGAAGTTGAACGGAGAGGCGACGACCGTGTAACAGCTGGTACTCCACTACTGCCCTCTGCTGCTCACAAAGCCGGGCCAACATGTGGAAGGTGGAGTTCCAGCGCGTGCTCACGTCACACAGCAGCCGGTGAGCTGGCAATTGTAAGCGCTGCTGCAGCTTCAACAGGCCGGCTGAAGCTGTTGATGACTTACGGAAATGTGCACACACGCGGCACACCTTGGTCAAGAGATCATGCACATCGGGGTAGGTTTTTAGAAATCGCTGCACCACTAAATTAAATACATGCGCTAGGCATGGTACGTGTGTGAGCTTGCCGAGCTCCAAAGCCGCCACCAAGTTACGCCCATTATCACACACAACCATGCCTGGTTGCAGGTTGAGTGGCGAGAGCCACTGCTCGGTCTGGTGACTAATCCCCTGCAACAGCTCTGAGGCCGTGTGCTGTTTGTCCCCAAGGCAGATCAGCTTCAGCACGGCCTGTTGACGCTTCCCCACTGCAGTGCTACACTGCTTCCAGCTACTGGCTGATGGGGGAGTGGCGGTGTGTGTAGAGAATTCGGAGGTGGAAACGGAGGAGGAGGAGCCAATAACGTAGGTGCTGGTGGAAACCCTGATGGAGGTAGGGCCCGCAATCCTCGGCGTGGGTAGCACCCGTGCCATCCCAGGGTCCGAGTCGCTCCCAGCCTCCACGACATTCACCCAGTGTGCCGTCAGGGAAATGTAGCGTCCCTGGCCACAAGCACTTGTCCATGTGTCAGTCGTTAAGTGGACCTTCCCAGTAACTGCGTTGGTCAGGGCACGGGTGATGTTACGGGACACATGGTGGTGTAATGCGGGGATGGCACACCGGGAAAAGTAGTGGCGGCTGGGGACCGCGTACCGAGGGACAGCTGCTGCCATCAGGCTGCGGAAGGACTCAGTGTCCACAAGCCTAAATGGCAGCATTTCGATGGCCAGTAATTTGGAAAGGTGTGAGGTTAGTGCTATGGCCTGTGGGTGGGTGGCTGGGTACTTTCTCTTGCGCTCAAATGCCTGGGGTAACGACATTTGGACGCTGTGCTGGGACAGGGAAGTGGATGTGGTCGCTGATGGTGCTTCAGATGCTACAGGTGCAGGGCGGGAGGTATGCGGGCCTGCGCCTTCGACAGGCGATTGGCCGGCACCGAAAACAGGGGAAGAGGAGGCAGTGGTGTGGCCTGCAGACACAGATGGGCGATCCAGGCGTTCCTCCCACTTACTACGGTGCTTGGATGCCATGTGTCGGATCATGCTGGTGGTGGTGAGGTTTCTAGTGTTCATGCCTCGGCTCATTCTGGTGTGGCACAGGTTGCAAACTACAATTCTTTTGTCGTCCGCACTTTCCTTAAAAAAACGCCATACCGCGGAACACCTACCCCTTGGCAAGGTAGATTTACGCAAGGGGGTGCTCCGTGGAACATTTGCGGGCCGGTTTGGTGCGGTCCGCCTTCTTTCTGTAGCCACACCACTGCCTCTTCCAGCCTGTTGCGGTGCTGCAGATGGCTCACCCTCAGGACTGCTGTCATCGCTCGGCTCTACACCTTCCCAGGTGGGGTCAGTCACCTCATCGTCCACCAAGTCCTCCTCCACTTCCTCACTCTGATCATCCTCCTCAAATCTTGATCCCACCACATACTCAGTCATTGACAACTGTATAACATTCTCCTCAACAAGGTCTTGAGACGGAAATAGTGGTTGATTTAATGGCAACTGTGTCTCATCATCATCATCATCATCATCCACTACTTCCTTTGACCTTAAATGCCGTTCACATCTGTCATCTTCTTGTGATTGGGTAGCCTCTAGAGGTTGTGAATCAGGGCACAAGATGTCATGTTCCTCTGCAAGCGTGCTTGGAGAGAGGGTCAAATGAAGGATTGGTGATGAGACGAGCTCCTCACTATATCCCAGTGTGGGATCACTTCTTTGACCAGACCGTGTATGGTGGGAGGAAGGATGATCAGAGTGAGGATTATGTTGACCAGACTCTTGGCTACTGAGAGTGGACTTGGTGGAAGACAGGGTGGTGCTTAACCGACTGGAAGCAGTATCAGCTGTCATCCAACCGACCACCTGTTCGCAGTGGTCGGACCTCGAGAGTGATGTCCTGCGACGCCCTGTAAAATTACACATGAAGCTAGGTATGGTGGATGTCTTTCTTTCTTGTGCTCTGGCACCAGGCACAGTTTCTCCGCGTCCTGACCCGCGCCCTGAACTTTCAGGATCACGTCCACTTCCCCGTCCCTTTTTACCCGCCTTCTTCATCTTACACAGAATATGTGACTTTAATATTTGAGTTTGAAAACTTAACAGTATTTCTTATTATTCTGCAACTCTGCAGAGTACACAGAATAGGCTGCTAAACTGCGGTGAAACACACTGAATGGAATATGTGACTTTAATATTTGAGTTTGAAAACTTAACAGTATTTCTTATTATTCTGCAACTGTACAGAGTACACAGAATAGGCTGCTAAACTGCGGTGAAACACACTGAATGGAATATGTGACTTTAATATTTGAGTTTGAAAACTTAACAGTATTTCTTATTATTCTGCAACTCTGCAGAGTACACAGAATAGGCTGCTAAACTGCGGTGAAACACACTGAATGGAATATGTGAGTTTAATATTTGAGTTTGAAAACTTAACAGTATTTCTTATTATTCTGCAACTGTACAGAGTACACAGAATAGGCTGTTAAACGGCGGTGAAACACACTGAATGGAATATGTGACTTTAATATTTGAGTTTGAAAACTTAACAGTATTTCTTATTATTCTGCAACTGTACAGAGTACACAGAATAGGCTGTTAAACGGCGGTGAAACACACTGAATGGAATATGTGACTTTAATATTTGAGTTTGAAAACTTAACAGTATTTCTTATTATTCTGCAACTGTACAGAGTACACAGAATAGGCTGTTAAACGGCGGTGAAACACACTGAATGGAATATGTGACTTTAATATTTGAGTTTGAAAACTTAACAGTATTTCTTATTATTCTGCAACTGTACAGAGTACACAGAATAGGCTGTTAAACGGCGGTGAAACACACTGAATGGAATATGTGACTTTAATATTTGAGTTTGAAAACTTAACAGTATTTCTTATTATTCTGCAACTGTACAGAGTACACAGAATAGGCTGTTAAACGGCGGTGAAACACACTGAATGGAATATGTGAGTTTAATATTTGAGTTTGAAAACTTAACAGTATTTCTTATTATTCTGCAACTGTACAGAGTACACAGAATAGGCTGCTAAACTGCGGTGAAACACACTGAATGGAATATGTGACTTTAATATTTGAGTTTGAAAACTTAACAGTATTTCTTATTATTCTGCAACTCTGCAGAGTACACAGAAAAGGCTGCTAAACTGCGGTGAAACACACTGAATGGAATATGTGACTTTAATATTTGAGTTTGAAAACTTAACAGTATTTCTTATTATTCTGCAACTCTGCACAGTACACAGAATAGGCTGCTAAACGGCGGTGAAACACACTGAATGGAATATGTGACTTTGATATTTTAGTTTGAAGACTTAACAGTATTTCTTCCTATTCTGCAACTCTGCACAGTACTCAGAATAGGCTGCTAAACTGCGGCGAAGCACACTGAATGGAATATGTGACTTTGATATTTTAGTTTGAAGACTTAACAGTATTTCTTATTATTCTGCAACTCTGCACAGTACACAGAATAGGCTGCTAAAAGGCGGTGAAACACACTGAATGGAATATGTGACTTTGATATTTTAGTTTGAAGACTTAACAGTATTTCTTCCTATTCTGCAACTCTGCACAGTACACAGAATAGGCTGCTAAACTGCGGCGAAGCACACTGAATGGAATATGTGACTTTGATATTTTAGTTTGAAGACTTAACAGTATTTCTTCCTATTCTGCAACTCTGCACAGTACACAGAATGTGCTGCTAAACTGCGGCGAAGCACACTGAATGGAATATGTGACTTTGATATTTTAGTTTGAAGACTTAACAGTATTTCTTCCTATTCTGCAACTCTGCACAGTACTCAGAATGTGCTGCTAAACTGCGGCGACGCACACTGAATGGAATACGTGACTTTGATATTTTAGTTTGAAGACTTAACAGAATGTGCTCTAATCTGCAACTTTGCACACTAAACAGAATGTGCTCTAATCTGCAGCTTTGCACACTAAACAGAATGTGCTCTAATCTGCAACTTTGCACACTAAACAGAATGTGCTCTAATCTGCAACTGTGCACACTAAACAGAATGTGCTCTAATCTGCAACTTTTCACACTAAACAGAATATTTTTTTTTTTTTTTTGTTTTTTTCCCCCCACACACAATATAACCTGCTGCCCCCACACACAGTAGTCCTAAAAAGGACTTTTGGTTCTTTTTTGTCACAATTTTTTTTTTTCCTCCCTACACTGCCTTTCCCTTCCTATCCTCAGCTCTCCCTGGCTCAGACTGAGCCGAACTCGATGGTCAGGTGCTATACAGCACCTGACCACGGGTTCTGGCCAGCCAATCAGTGTAATGCCAGCAGCCAACATGGCTGCTGGCATTACACCGATGTCAGAGCCTCCCTGCACGTTTATTGGCTGCGCAGCAGCCGCAAAACGTGCGGGGAGGAGACCCGAACATGGCGGGCGAGCACATGCGGTACTCGTACGAGTACCTCCATGTGCCGAGCAGAGCGATGCTCGAGCCGATCCGAGCATCGGCCGAGCATGCTCGCTCAACACTAGTGCCTATATTTCCTGTTATACACACACACAGACACACACATGCACACACACACATGCACACACACAAGAACACTTACTCAAACAAAATGGAATATTGAATAGTGGACCAGTTTTGAAAAAATCCCCCGGGTTTGTATCCCACTAGAATCCGCCACTGATTGCTGCCATTGTTTATAATCGTTAGTGTGTGTATTAAGGGGAGAAGACATTTTGATTTATAACTACATACTATTTCAGTGCTTGTTATTGATAGACAAGAATCCTGCAGCTCAAATGTCAGATGCAGCATTCGCTGAAGAGTGAAGACAATCCTGAGTTAAATCATAAAAATTACCGTAAATGTTTTGTGGGTATAACGGGTGTTACACACAGAGTTCACATTTAGGTAATTTGAATGAAGCAGTGCAGGATTGCTTTGTGTCTTTGTTTTTAACCCATTAAGGACTTAGGACGGTCCTGGCACATCATAGGTTGGAGAGTCATAAGGACCCATGACGTGTCAGGACCGTCATGGATTTCAGGGCTACCCGAACATCATGAAGCCGCATGGGGAGCCCTGAAATCCATGACGGTCCTGACATGTGATAGGTCCTTATGACTCTCCTACTGGATGCATAAATACACCTAGTGTAAGCCATCTCTTCTCAGATGTGGAATCCAGTCCATAGACCAGACAGATAACAGAAGGGACAATCTTCTTCCTATGAGAACAATGAAAGCCCTGCCCCCATTGACAAGCTTTTCAGGTTTTTCCCTTATCTTAATTGAAGATTGTCCCTCTCTGCAGTCTACCTGGGCACCTCCCTTCTGATCTGGCTGAGCAGTGTTACATCAGTAAAAGGGGCGGGAGGGGGAGACTTTATCATTCAATTACTCTTGTACTACAACTCTGACAGAATTGAAATAACACTCTCCAAAGTCCAAATACTATGATGATTAATATGAAACATTACTATCCCTTTAAGTGCCAGCCGCGTGCAGGCTGTGTCAGTCCTTAAGGAGTTAATTTAAGAACTGTGGAGGGTCCCATCATTCGGTTCTGCTCTTCATATTTTGTTTAATTGGGTTCCTTTTTTTTCCTTTTTTATCGCTGTGTGATTTTCCTTTTCCCTATGAAAAGCCAGATGCATTACTAAACAAAGCTCTTTACATACCTGCCCTGCGATTATCAGGGGCAATTAACCCTTGGAGTGCTTTGCAATGCGTTCTGCACCCCTCTGCCACTCCTTGGGTTAAATAGACCCCAGTGTTTGCAAACCTCAATTTAAATCAACAGGGTGGGGTATTTGTGCTGCAGCATTGCTCCGGTAATAGTACATCAGACTTGTAGTATTTCCTTAGTCCAGTGTTTATTGCAGATCTGTAATATGCGACACTGCATTGCTTTACCCCTTTGAGTGCCTGAGGGGTAGGCAATTCATTGCTTTGCAATGCGTTACGTAACCCTCTGGCACTCAAAGGGTTAAGCGACCTTAGCAAAGCAGCCATTTGGCTTCATTGCCTATATCACTTTTGGGCAGGGGCCAGTTAATCACAGGCGTACTATCTACACAGAGCAGTAAATCACTGTACCTCTTTTAAGATACAATAGATTGTAAATGGCTAGATAATCAGAGAGATAGATCCTTTATCTTTCACTTTGAAGTTGTGTTTGACTGATAATTGTTGGACAAACTGGTAGTAAGTAATAAATATACATGATTTAATGTAAATGTGCACCCTACTCTCCCACAACGCCTTGTATTAATAAGTTTGCAGACAAAAATCAGAACATTGTTAATGTACATAAGAGCCTAGAAATGTTTTAAAGCTAATTAAAGGGATAGTAATATTTCAAAATAAAAGCAGCTTTAATTAATCTTCATAGTATCTGGGTCATGGAGAGTGTTATTTCAATATTGTCAGAGTTGTAGTACAAGAGTAATTGAATGATAAAGTATCCCCCTCTCGCCCCTTTTACTGATGTAACACTGCTCACCTCAGAGCAGCAAGACTGTCCAGATGGATCGCAGAGAGGGACAATCTTCAGTGACCATAAGGAAAAACCAAATAAACCTGTCAAGTGGACCAGGGTTTCCTTATGATCACAGTAAGAAGATTGTCCCTTGCTGTGACCTATCCGGTCAAGAGACCAGATTCCACATCTGTGGGGAGGTGGCTTATACTAGGTAAAAGGGGCGGGAAGGGGATACTTTATCATTCAATTACTCTTGAACTACAACTCTGACAGCACTGATATAACACTCTCCACTCTCAATTATTATATTTTTAATAATACAGAAAAGAAGAGAAGACAGAAGAAAGAAGAAGACGGCAGTGACCGCGCTGGACATCAGGATTACCGGTACGTGTTTAATTGTCGGGACACTTGTGAACTGTTCGTAGATTAACCCTATGAGTGCCTGGGGGAATGCAATGTTGTCTAATGCGTTGCATACCCCACTGACACTCATAGGGTTCATCTTTTTCTTTGTTTCAACCACAAACCAGTTTTCCAACGCATGCCGGTGGTTTTTACCATGTGTGTTAGGGACTCTGCGCCTCCTTTTCATGACGCAGCTTTGTCGCCATGAAAAGTGCGGCTCTTAATATGCGGTGAAACTACCGCATGGAAAAAGATAGCAAATTCAGCTTTTTTTTTTACGTGATGTCCAATGGGTGCAAATTTTACACCCGTTGGACAATGTTTGCGCGGAGGTGGCTAATAGAATAGAAACCTGTGCTGTCAAAACCACCACCACTTGTTTTGAAAACTAACGTGGCTAAAGTATTGAGTCCCCAGGGCACTAAAGTGGTACTACTACCCATTTTAAACTTGGACCCAAATAATTACCCATCTGGGTACTGGCTGATCAGTAGTTCTAGTCGCCAGAATTATTACCGCGTTACTGAGAATTCCTACTGGTCCCGGGACTGACAGCCAGGAAACAGCGCAGACATCTTTCCATAGTGACGTCTGCACGCCTGCGCTGTCAGTCCCTTTTGGGACCGAACGGTTCCTAGCAAAGTCTCCTAGAACAGACTGGGACTGACAGTGCAGGCGCACAGATGTCACTATGCAAAGATGTCTGCGCTGTTTCCTGGCTGTCAGAATTCTCTATAACGCGGTAATAATTCTGGCGATTAGCACTATTGAGCAGCTAGTCACCAGATGGGTAATTATTTGGGGCAGAGTTTAAAAGGGGTGGTAGTTCCGCTTAAAGGGATAGTAATGTTTCATAATAAAAGCAGCTCTAATTAATCATCATAGTATTTGGACCTTGGAGAGTGTTATTTCAATTCTGTCAGAGTTGTAGTACAAGAGTAATTGAATGATAAAGTATCCCCCTCCCGCCCCTTTTACTGATGTAACACTGTTCAGCCAGATCAGAAGGGAGGTGCCCAGGTAGACTGCAGAGAGCGGCAATCTTCAATTAAGATAAGGATAAAACCTGAAAAACTTGTCAAGGGGGGGCAGGGCTTTCATTGTTCTCATAGGAAGAAGATTGTCCCCTTCTGTTATCTGTCTGGTCTATGGACTGGATACCCCATCTGAGAAGAGATGGCTTACACTAGGTAACAGGGGCAGGAGGGGAAACTTTGCATGTGAATATCTCTTAAACCATAAAAGTTTGAGAGATAAGACATATCATTCTTCATATTTTTTTAATGTCTACAAAATAAAATAAAGTTAAAATGAAGTATTACTATCCCTTTAAGATCTCTAAAGCTTAGATCCATAGAATAACATAGGAATTGGAGAGTTTAGAGCAGTGGAGAAGTCTTCTCACTTTTAAAAGGTTGCACGCAAAAGAGCGTGCGACCACAAGACACAGTAACCATGTCACCACGCATGAAAGCGCGAGATCCTCATGTCGCCTACTGAAAGGTTGCATTCCCGTAACTACAACTCCTATCATGCTTAACCATGTGGTGGCCACCAGACTGGGTTATAGATGGAGCTGTGACTTTAAATAACAGCTATCTGGAATATTGTGATAGAGCGGGTCTCACACCGTCCTATCACTGATACGGTACAAGCGGAGTCCCTCTAAAGAATTATGAGCGGGTGCGTCCAGGGCCTGATTTGTAATTAGGCAGAGTAGGCATCTGCCTACAGGCGCACCCCACAGAGGGGCGCCTGTCATTCGGATCCCCTGCTTGGTGCCCACGGCCCACAACAACATGTTGCGGTCTCAGTCTGTGCCTTCTTCGACACAGACATGTAGCTGCTGTGAGCTCCCTCGTCTGCTCTATAGTAATGCAGAGCGCTGGGAGATGACATCATCATGACATCATCTCCCAGCGCTCTGCATTACTGAAGAGAAGACCACACGGGAGCTCCAACAGCTGCAGCTCTGTGCAGAAGGAGGAGGCACAGACAGACCTCTCCTCTCAAAGGTAGGAAATGGACAAAGGGGGCAATATGGAGATTATGGGGGCACTGTGAGGGGTAATATGGAGATGATCATGAGGGAAATGTGAGGGGCAATATGGAAATGATCATGGGAGCAATGTGAAGGGCAATATGGAGATGATGGGGGCAATATGAGGGGATATGGAAATGATGGGGGCAATGTGAGGGGCAATATGGAGATGATCATGGGGGCACTGTGAGGGGCAATATGGAAATGATCATGGGAGCAATATGAAGGGCAATATGGAGATGATGGGGGCAATATGAGGGGATATGGAGATGATGGGGGCAATGTGAGGGGCAATAGAGATGATGGGGACAATGTGAGGGGCAATATGGAGATGATCATGGGGCAATGTGAGGGCAATATGGAGATGATCATGGGGCAATGTGAGGGCAATATGGAGATGATGGGGGCAATGTGAGGGCAATATGGAGCTGATGGGGGGCAATGTGGAGATTAGGAGTATTGTGGAGATGGCAAATTGGGGGGGGGGGGGCGCTTCAGATTTCTGTGCCTACAGGCTCCTGAGATGTAAATCCAGCCCTGGGTGCGTTAGATGGGTTGTCCTGCCGCCTAAAACATGATCATTGTTGTACAACTCTTTTGCGTGCCACATTTTAAAAGGATACCAGTCTTCTCTATTTTATCACATGTTTATCACCTCTTTATCACACCTTAGTGCATCTCCCCCTATGTATCCTTCCATCCCCATCCATTGCCACACCCCTTCCTCTCACATGACCCGCCCCCATTCCATCCACTGTTTACTGGCACAGAAATTACCCTTGCCTATAACACGCAAGAATGAAAAAGCTTTAACCCCTTGGTTACTGGAGAGATCTCCAAAAGATTGCTCTGTCATGCACTAGAGATCTCTGTGATCCAAAGGGTTAAAATAATAGCCTGTAAAGGCGTATTCAACTGGTGAGACTGTTCTGGCCACACCCACAATTCAGAATGTGGGCGTGGACAGCACCACTGAGTCAGCGCACCTCAAAAGTTGGAGCTCTCATCAGTTTCCTACTTTGCCTATTGGTAAATCCGGTCCTGTGGGTGACTTTACATTTGATCCGGGTAGTATCAGTGACTGTCACTGGAAACCCTCATGATGGCACCGGCCCTTTATCTGAAAGCATTCCAGACCATGCATTCTATGGTGATAACGATTACAGCCGACAAGCAATAAGCAAGTCCGCTCCACTGTTTATCATTCTCTGTTTAAAGGGATAGTAAACCCCTCAAAAAAGTGTAAGCCAAATGATAGGAATAATAAAAACATACTTAACGCTCTCATTCCCATCTCTCAAACCGTTATGATTTGAGAGATATAATAAAATAAAGGTCTCCGCTCCCTCCCCTTTCTGCCTGACAAGCTGTAAAGCTGTCAGAGGCAGAATCCGGTCACCGGACTGTAGGCGGCTCTTCAGGAGCGCTGTCATCTGGATATCTAACTATATTTACTTCATTGGTATGGTCTATGTGTGCCTGGATTGCAAGCACACGTTGTAGACCATTCCGATGAAGTAATTATAGTTAGATATCTAGATGACAGCGCTCCTGAAGAGCCGCCGTCTGGTCCCGGAAGCAGGATCTCATGACGTCCACTATACAGCGAACGCATGAGAAGGGGGAGAGAGCGGAGGTCTTTATTTTATTACATCTCTCAAACCATAACGGTTTGAGAGATGGGAATGAGGGCGTTAAGTATGTTTTTATTATTCCTATCATTTGGCTTAAAGTTTTTTGGGGTGTTTCCTATCCCTTTAATATTTATTATACGACATCATAGTCTATTCATTCCAGCCCTCTGGTGCTCAAAGGGTTAATGCAGATTTGCGTAGAAGCAGTAGAGAGTCCTGTTATTCGCCACTGACCATTTTCAGCATATAATACAGTGTGTGTGCGCTGAATGTAGGTCTGTTTAATGGATATGCACTGTGAGTGAGCAGGGCAGCATGGTACAAGATAGGCTCCATTTGACTCCTCCCCTTGTATCACTGATGCACTGTGAGTGAGCACTGAGCACGATCCTGTATATTATCTCACATCTCCTCCTTATTACAGCTTTAGGTTTACCCCTCAGTTCTCATTATCACAGGCAGAGCCCTGCTAGGAGGAGGAGATTAGATATAAAATACAGGAGCAGGGCAGCATGGTACAAGATAGGCTCCATTTGACTCCTCCCCTTGTACCACTGATGCAGTGTGAGTGAGCACTGAGCACGATCCTGTATATTATCTCACATCTCCTCCTTATTACAGCCTGTGGTGTACCCTTCAGTTATCATTATCACAGGCAGAGCCCTGCTAGGAGGAGGAGATTAGATATAAAGTGCAGGAACATGCA
>CM074723.1:482614239-482666739 GCA_037306005.1 Rhinophrynus dorsalis
GAGAGGTATCTCCAGTCACTGTAGCCATGATGAGGTTATCAGTAGCCATGTGTTTCGGCTTGTGGGAACATTTTCCCTCCTTGCGACCAGGCGCATTAGCAGTAGCAGAACTAAGAGTGTTATTAGTAGGTAGAGGATTAATATGAGCCATAGAATAGTAGGCCCAGTATTAGGCATAATCATAGTACTTCCCAATGGGGTCTGGTTTGTCATGGCCATAACAAATGATTCTGCCATGGAATCAGATAGCTGCTTCATAACAGACTGCATAGAATAACATAGTAAATGGAGAGTTTATGGGCAGACTAGATTTGTCGAATGGTTCTTATTTGCCGTTAAATTCTATGTTTCTATGTTTATCTCACTGGAGAAGTTATCTCCTCTTTATTACACCTTAGTAGATCTCCACTGTAGTCTATAACTAAAGATCTCCCATAGAATAACATAGGAACAGGAGAGTTTATCTCACTGGAGATGTTATCACCTCTTTATCACACCTTAGTACATCTCTCCTGTAGTCTATAACTAAAGATCTCCCATAGAATAACATAGGAACTGGAGAGTTTATCTCACTGGAGAAGTTATCTCCTCTTTATCACACCTTAGTACATCTCCCCTGTAGTCTATAACTAAATCTCTCCCATAGAATAACATAGGAACTGGAGAGTTTATCTCACTGGAGAAGTTATCTCCTCTTTATCACACCTTAGTACATCTCCCTGTAGTCTATAACTAAATCTCTCCCACAGAATAACATAGGAACTGGAGAGTTTATCTCACTGGAGAAGTTATCTACTCTTATTCACACCTTAGTACATCTCCCCTGTAGTCTATAACTAAAGCTCTCCCATAGAATAACATAGGAACTGGAGAGTTTATCTCACTGGAGAAGTTATCTACTCTTTATCACACCTTAGTACATCTCCCCTATAGTCTATAACTAAATCTCTCCCATAGAATAACATAGGAACTGGAGAGTTTATCTCACTGGAGAAGTTATCTACTCTTTATCACACCTTAGTACATCTCCCCTGTAATCTATAACTAAAGATCTCCCATAGAATAACATAGGAACTGGAGAGTTTATCACACTGGAGAAGTTATCTCCTCTTTATCACACCTTAGTACATCTCTCCTGTAGTCTATAACTAAAGATCTCCATAGAATAATATAGGAACCGGAGAGTTTATCTCATTGAAGAAGTGATCTCCTCTTTATCACACCTTAGTACATCTCCCCTGTAGTCTATAACTAAATCTCTATCATAGAATAACATAGGAACTGGAGACTTCATCTCACTGGAGAAGTTATCTCTTCTTTATCACACCTTAGTACATCTCCCCTGTAGTCTATAACTAAAGCTCTCCCATAAAATAGCATAGGAACTGGAGAGTTTATATCACTGGAGAAGTTATCTCCTCGATCAATCCTTTATTACACCTCAGTGCATAACCACACAGATGCTGAGAGGGTTAAAATTGACCAAATCAGGAGGAAAGGCTGTGTGATATAGCTTTCAAATCACTCAGCGACTGATACATTTATCTCTTATTTTTAGCTCTAGAATTCTAGAAACTTTGAATTAAAAAAATTCATTAGAATTTTTAGTGTTTTGAACCAATATGACTGAGATTTTGATGATTCAGTGGGGTCACCAACACACTGAGAAGAGGGACTTGTGGGAACATTTCTAGCATTCAAGATGTTAAAGTTTGAATTTTAAGTTTTAAAAGTAAATCTTAAACATTAAAGTTAATATAAAAAAATTAAAATGTGCACTGGCTCTGTTGTTTTCTTATAAAACAAATCATGTTTAAGTCCTCTGGTGAGAAAACGTATTGTACAACAGATGTTATTGCCAGTCATAGACTATGGGGACATTGTATATGCTCCAGCGCCACAAATCCATCGTGGTAAACTTGACATGGTGCCACTTTATCCTCCAATGTAATTACACAACCGATCACTGTGATATGCTTAAAGAACTAAATTGGCTAACACTTGAATCTAGATGCGCCCTTCACCTATCTTGCTTAGTACACAACCACTTCTCTGGAAAGCTACCAGACTACCTGAGCATTATGATCACTCCAGCTCTTCATACTAACTATAACCTCCACTGCTAACAACTCACTGACTATTCCATACTACCTGAGCAGTATGATCACTCCAGATCTCCATACTAACTATAACCTCCACTGCTACCAACTCACTGACTATTCCACACTACCTGATCAGTTTGATCACTCCAGATCTCCATACTAACTATAACCTCCACTGCTAACATCTCAATGACTACTCCACACTACCTGAGCAGTATGATCACTCCAGATCTCCATACTAACTATAACCTCCACTGCTAACAACTCACTGACTAGTCCACACTACCTGAGCAGTATGATCACTCCAGATCTCCATACTAACTATAACCTCCACTACTAACAACTCACTGACTTTTCCACACTACCTGAGCAGTATGATCACTTCAGATCTCCATACTATCTATAACCTCTGCTCCACTTCTAACAACTCACTGACTATTCCACACTACCTGAGCAGTATGATCACTGCAGATCTCCATACTAACTATAACATCCACTCCACTGCTAACAACTCACTGACTATTCCACACTACCTGAGCAGTATGATCACTCCAGATCTCCACACTACCTATAACCTCCACTTCACTGCTAGCAACTCACTGACTATTCCACGCTACCTGAGCAGTATGATCACTCCAGATCTCCATACTAACTATAACCTCCACTACTAACAACTCACTGACTATTCCACACTACCTGAGCACTATGATCACTCCAGATCTCCATACTAACTATAACCTCCACTACTAACAACTCACTGACTATTCCACACTACCTGAGCAGTATGATCACTCCAGATCTCCATACTAACTATAACCTCCACTCCACTGCTAACAACTCACTGACTATTCCACACTACCTGAGCAGTATGATCACTACAGATCTCCATACTAACTATAACCTCCTCTACTAACAACTCACTGACTATTCCACGCTACCTGAACAGTATGATCACTCCAGATCTCCATACTAACTATAACCTCCACTACTAACAACTTACTGACTATTCCACACTACCTGAGCAGTATGATCACTCCAGAACTCCATACTAACTATAACCTCCACTACTAACAACTTACTGACTATTCCACACTACCTGAGCAGTATGATCACTCCAGATCTCCATACTATCTATAACCTCCGCTCCACTACTAACAACTCACTGACTATTCCACACTACCTGAGCAGTATGATCACTACAGATCTCCATACTAACTATAACCTCCACTACTAACAACTCACTGACTATTCCACACTACCTGAGCAGTATGATCACTCCAGTTCTCCATGCTAACTATAACCTCCACTCCACTACTAACAACTCACTGACTATTCCACATTACCTGAGCAGTATGATCACTACAGATCTCCATACTAACTATAACCTCCACTTCACTGCTAACAACTCACTGACTATTCCACACTACCTGAGCAGTATGATCACTACAGATCTCCATACTAACTATAACCTCCACTTCACTACTAACAACTCACTGACTATTCCACACTACCTGAGCAGTATGATCACTACAGATCTCCATACTAACTATAACCTCCACTTCACTGCTAACAACTCACTGACTATTCCACACTACCTGAGCAGTATGATCACTCCAGATCTCCATACTAACTATAACCTTCACTACTAACAACTCACTGACTATTCCACACTACCTGATCAGTATGATCACTCCAGATCTCCATACTAACTATAACCTCCACTACTAACAACTCACTGACTATTCCACACTACCTGAGCAGTATGAGCACTCCAGATCTCCATACTAACTATAACCTCCACTACTAACAACTCACTGACTATTCCACACTACCTGAGCAGTATGATCACTACAGATCTCCATACTAACTATAACCTCCGCTACTAACAACTCACTGACTATTCCACACTACCTGATCAGTATGATCACTCCAGATCTCCATACTAACTATAACCTCCACCACTAACAACTCAATGACTATTCCACACTACCTGAGCAGTATGATCACTCCAGCTCTCCATACTAACTATAACCTCCGCTACTAACAACTCACTGACTATTCCACACTACCTGAGCAGTATGATCACTACAGATATCCATACTAACTATAACCTCCACTTCACTGCTAACAACTCACTGACTATTCCACACTACCTGAGCAGTATGATCACTCCAGATCTCCATACTAACTATAACCTTCACTACTAACAACTCACTGACTATTCCACACTACCTGATCAGTATGATCACTCCAGATCTCCATACTAACTATAACCTCCACTACTAACAACTCAATGACTATTCCACACTACCTGAGCATTATGATCACTCCAGCTCTTCATACTAACTATAACCTCCACTGCTAACAACTCACTGACTATTCCATACTACCTGAGCAGTATGATCACTCCAGATCTCCATACTAACTATAACCTCCACTGCTACCAACTCACTGACTATTCCACACTACCTGATCAGTTTGATCACTCCAGATCTCCATACTAACTATAACCTCCACTGCTAACATCTCAATGACTACTCCACACTACCTGAGCAGTATGATCACTCCAGATCTCCATACTAACTATAACCTCCACTGCTAACAACTCACTGACTAGTCCACACTACCTGAGCAGTATGATCACTCCAGATCTCCATACTAACTATAACCTCCACTACTAACAACTCACTGACTTTTCCACACTACCTGAGCAGTATGATCACTTCAGATCTCCATACTATCTATAACCTCTGCTCCACTTCTAACAACTCACTGACTATTCCACACTACCTGAGCAGTATGATCACTGCAGATCTCCATACTAACTATAACATCCACTCCACTGCTAACAACTCACTGACTATTCCACACTACCTGAGCAGTATGATCACTCCAGATCTCCACACTACCTATAACCTCCACTTCACTGCTAGCAACTCACTGACTATTCCACGCTACCTGAGCAGTATGATCACTCCAGATCTCCATACTAACTATAACCTCCACTACTAACAACTCACTGACTATTCCACACTACCTGAGCACTATGATCACTCCAGATCTCCATACTAACTATAACCTCCGCTACTAACAACTCACTGACTATTCCACACTACCTGAGCAGTATGATCACTCCAGATCTCCATACTAACTATAACCTCCACTCCACTGCTAACAACTCACTGACTATTCCACACTACCTGAGCAGTATGATCACTACAGATCTCCATACTAACTATAACCTCCTCTACTAACAACTCACTGACTATTCCACGCTACCTGAACAGTATGATCACTCCAGATCTCCATACTAACTATAACCTCCACTACTAACAACTTACTGACTATTCCACACTACCTGAGCAGTATGATCACTCCAGAACTCCATACTAACTATAACCTCCACTACTAACAACTTACTGACTATTCCACACTACCTGAGCAGTATGATCACTCCAGATCTCCATACTATCTATAACCTCCGCTCCACTACTAACAACTCACTGACTATTCCACACTACCTGAGCAGTATGATCACTACAGATCTCCATACTAACTATAACCTCCACTACTAACAACTCACTGACTATTCCACACTACCTGAGCAGTATGATCACTCCAGTTCTCCATGCTAACTATAACCTCCACTCCACTACTAACAACTCACTGACTATTCCACATTACCTGAGCAGTATGATCACTACAGATCTCCATACTAACTATAACCTCCACTTCACTGCTAACAACTCACTGACTATTCCACACTACCTGAGCAGTATGATCACTACAGATCTCCATACTAACTATAACCTCCACTTCACTACTAACAACTCACTGACTATTCCACACTACCTGAGCAGTATGATCACTACAGATATCCATACTAACTATAACCTCCACTTCACTGCTAACAACTCACTGACTATTCCACACTACCTGAGCAGTATGATCACTCCAGATCTCCATACTAACTATAACCTTCACTACTAACAACTCACTGACTATTCCACACTACCTGATCAGTATGATCACTCCAGATCTCCATACTAACTATAACCTCCACTACTAACAACTCACTGACTATTCCACACTACCTGAGCAGTATGAGCACTCCAGATCTCCATACTAACTATAACCTCCACTACTAACAACTCACTGACTATTCCACACTACCTGAGCAGTATGATCACTACAGATCTCCATACTAACTATAACCTCCGCTACTAACAACTCACTGACTATTCCACACTACCTGATCAGAATGATCACTCCAGCTCTCCATACTAACTATAACCTCCGCTACTAACAACTCACTGACTATTCCACACTACCTGAGCAGTATGATCACTACAGATATCCATACTAACTATAACCTCCACTTCACTGCTAACAACTCACTGACTATTCCACACTACCTGAGCAGTATGATCACTCCAGATCTCCATACTAACTATAACCTTCACTACTAACAACTCACTGACTATTCCACACTACCTGATCAGTATGATCACTCCAGATCTCCATACTAACTATAACCTCCACTACTAACAACTCACTGACTATTCCACACTACCTGAGCAGTATGAGCACTCCAGATCTCCATACTAACTATAACCTCCACTACTAACAACTCACTGACTATTCCACACTACCTGAGCAGTATGATCACTCCAGATCTCCATACTAACTATAACCTCCACTGCTAACATCTCACTGACTATTCCACACTACCTGAGCAGTATGATCACTCCAGATCTCCATACTAACTATAACCTCCACTGCTAACAACTCACTGACTAGTCCACACTACCTGAGCAGTATGATCACTCCAGATCTCCATACTAACTATAACCTCCACTACTAACAACTCACTGACTTTTCCACACTACCTGAGCAGTATGATCACTTCAGATCTCCATACTATCTATAACCTCTGCTCCACTTCTAACAACTCACTGACTATTCCACACTACCTGAGCAGTATGATCACTGCAGATCTCCATACTCACTATAACATCCACTCCACTGCTAACAACTCACTGACTATTCCACACTACCTGAGCAGTATGATCACTCCAGATCTCCACACTACCTATAACCTCCACTTCACTGCTAGCAACTCACTGACTATTCCACGCTACCTGAGCAGTATGATCACTCCAGATCTCCATACTAACTATAACCTCCACTACTAACAACTCACTGACTATTCCACACTACCTGAGCACTATGATCACTCCAGATCTCCATACTAACTATAACCTCCGCTACTAACAACTCACTGACTATTCCACACTACCTGAGCAGTATGATCACTCCAGATCTCCATACTAACTATAACCTCCACTCCACTGCTAACAACTCACTGACTATTCCACACTACCTGAGCAGTATGATCACTACAGATCTCCATACTAACTATAACCTCCTCTACTAACAACTCACTGACTATTCCACGCTACCTGAACAGTATGATCACTCCAGATCTCCATACTAACTATAACCTCCACTACTAACAACTTACTGACTATTCCACACTACCTGAGCAGTATGATCACTCCAGATCTCCATACTAACTATAACCTCCACTACGAACAACTTACTGACTATTCCACACTACCTGAGCAGTATGATCACTCCAGATCTCCATACTATCTATAACCTCCGCTCCACTACTAACAACTCACTGACTATTCCACACTACCTGAGCAGTATGATCACTACAGATCTCCATACTAACTATAACCTCCACTACTAACAACTCACTGACTATTCCACACTACCTGAGCAGTATGATCACTCCAGTTCTCCATGCTAACTATAACCTCCACTCCACTACTAACAACTCACTGACTATTCCACATTACCTGAGCAGTATGATCACTACAGATCTCCATACTAACTATAACCTCCACTTCACTGCTAACAACTCACTGACTATTCCACACTACCTGAGCAGTATGATCACTACAGATCTCCATACTAACTATAACCTTCACTACTAACAACTCACTGACTATTCCACACTACCTGATCAGTATGATCACTCCAGATCTCCATACTAACTATAACCTCCACTACTAACAACTCACTGACTATTCCACACTACCTGAGCAGTATGAGCACTCCAGATCTCCATACTAACTATAACCTCCACTACTAACAACTCACTGACTATTCCACACTACCTGAGCAGTATGATCACTACAGATCTCCATACTAACTATAACCTCCGCTACTAACAACTCACTGACTATTCCACACTACCTGATCAGTATGATCACTCCAGATCTCCATACTAACTATAACCTCCACCACTAACAACTCAATGACTATTCCACACTACCTGAGCAGTATGATCACTCCAGCTCTCCATACTAACTATAACCTCCGCTACTAACAACTCACTGACTATTCCACACTACCTGAGCAGTATGATCACTCCAGATCTCCATACTAACTATAACCTCCACTCCACTGCTAACAACTCACTGACTATTCCACACTACCTGAGCAGTATGATCACTACAGATCTCCATACTAACTATAACCTCCTCTACTAACAACTCACTGACTATTCCACGCTACCTGAACAGTATGATCACTCCAGATCTCCATACTAACTATAACCTCCACTACTAACAACTTACTGACTATTCCACACTACCTGAGCAGTATGATCACTCCAGATCTCCATACTAACTATAACCTCCACTACTAACAACTTACTGAGTATTCCACACTACCTGAGCAGTATGATCACTCCAGATCTCCATACTATCTATAACCTCCGCTCCACTACTAACAACTCACTGAGTATTCCACACTACCTGAGCAGTATGATCACTCCAGATCTCCATACTATCTATAACCTCCGCTCCACTACTAACAACTCACTGACTATTCCACACTACCTGAGCAGTATGATCACTACAGATCTCCATACTAACTATAACCTCCACTACTAACAACTCACTGACTATTCCACACTACCTGAGCAGTATGATCACTCCAGTTCTCCATGCTAACTATAACCTCCACTCCACTACTAACAACTCACTGACTATTCCACATTACCTGAGCAGTATGATCACTACAGATCTCCATACTAACTATAACCTCCACTTCACTGCTAACAACTCACTGACTATTCCACACTACCTGAGCAGTATGATCACTACAGATCTCCATACTAACTATAACCTCCACTTCACTACTAACAACTCACTGACTATTCCACACTACCTGAGCAGTATGATCACTACAGATCTCCATACTAACTATAACCTCCACTTCACTGCTAACAACTCACTGACTATTCCACACTACCTGAGCAGTATGATCACTCCAGATCTCCATACTAACTATAACCTTCACTACTAACAACTCACTGACTATTCCACACTACCTGATCAGTATGATCACTCCAGATCTCCATACTAACTATAACCTCCACTACTAACAACTCACTGACTATTCCACACTACCTGAGCAGTATGAACACTCCAGATCTCCATAATAACTATAACCTCCACTACTAACAACTCACTGACTATTCCACACTACCTGAGCAGTATGATCACTACAGATCTCCATACGAACTATAATCTCCACTTCTAACAACTCACTGACTATTCCACACTACCTGATCAGTATGATCACTCCAGATCTCCATACTAACTATAACCTCCACCACTAACAACTCAATGACTATTCCACACTACCTGAGCAGTATGATCACTCCAGCTCTCCATACTAACTATAACCTCCACTACTAACAACTCACTGACTGTTCCACACTACCTGAGCAGTATGATCACTCCAGATCTCCATACTAACTATAACCTCCACTACTAACAACTCACTGACTATTCCACACTACCTGAGCAGTATGATCACTCCACATCCCCATACTAACTATAACCTCCACTACTAACAACTCACTGACTATTCCACACTACCTGAGCAGTATGATCACTCCAGATCTCCATACTAACTATAACCTCCACTACTAACAACTCACTGACTATTCCACACTACCTGAGCAGTATCATCACTCCAGCTCTCCATACTAACTATAACCTCCACTACTAACAACTCACTGACTATTCCACACTACCTGAGCAGTATGATCACTCCAGATCTCCATACTAACTATAACCTCCACTACTAACAACTCACTGACTATTCCACACTACCTGAGCAGTATGATCACTCCAGCTCTCAATACTAACTATAACCTCCACTACTAACAACTCACTGACTATTCCACACTACCTGAGCAGTATGATCACTCCAGATCTCCATACTAACTATAACCTCCACTACTAACAACTCACTGACTATTCCACACTACCTGAGCAGTATGATCACTCCAGATCTCCATACTAACTATAACCTCCACTACTAACAACTCACTGACTATTCCACACTACCTGAGCAGTATGATCACTCCAGATCTCCATACTAACTATAACCTCCACTCCACTACTAACAACTCACTGACTATTCCACACTACCTGAGCAGTATGATCACTCCAGATCTCCATACTAACTATAACCTCCACTACTAACAACTCACTGACTATTCCACACTACCTGAGCAGTATGATCACTCCAGATCTCCATACTAACTATAACCTCCACTGCTAACAACTCACTGACTATTCCACACTACCTGAGCAGTATGATCACTCCAGATCTCCATACTAACTATAACCTCCACTACTAACAACTCACTGACTATTCCACACTACCTGAGCAGTATGATCACTCCAAAAACCGGTAATAACCAGCCTGAAATAATAGATCTTCTCCCAGTCTAAAATCCTTACAAATAAATGTTTCTTTATATCTAAAAAAAGTATGTAAATGTATATAAGTTTTTAATATGTATGTATATTTATGTGTGCATTTATATAATGTTTCTCTGTTTGTGTACATATGTAACCTTTTACTGAAAACTATCCAGGACATACTTGGAAACAAGAGTAATTTCAATGCATTCTTCCTGGTGAAACATTTTGTAAATCAAATAAAATTAATCATTTTTGAAGCAATACCCTAAAAGCAGCTATTCTCTATAACAAATCCCAGTGCTTAAACCATTACATTTTGTTGAATTTCTAATTCTGAATATGAATTAAACTTTAGAAGCGGAGAGCAATATTAAATCTAACATTAAAAATAGATGTCATTTTTAAAAACAAACAGCCAAACGAAAGATTCAGTTGACTTCAGGGAAATATTTATCAAAACTTGCTTGAGTCTAATTAGCACAGGTGTATCTGTCATTAGCACAAGTGGATCCATCACTAGGACAGATGGACCTGTCAGAATGATTGAGACAACGATTGAGTCACCTGTTCTAACGAGAAGATCCTCAGAATCTGCACTCCTGGGGGTCCTAAATACTGATTTTGAGCAACATGTTGGCTGTAGTTGAAGATCCAAGTAGAGAAGGGAACTATGTTGTTTGGTGGAGGCGAAATAAATTAAAGGGATAGTAATACTTCATTTTAACTTTATTTTATTTTGTAGGCATTAAAAAAACATGAAGAATGATATAAGTCTTATCTCTCAATCCTTTATGGTTTAAGAGATATTCACAAACAAAGTATCCCCCCCCCTGTTCAGCCAGATCAGAAGGGAGGTGCCCAGGTAAACTGCAGAGAGGGACAATCTTCAATTAAGATAATGGAAAAAGCTGAAAAACTTGTCAAGGGGGGAAGGGCTTTCATTGTTTTCATACAAAGAAAATTGTCCCCTTCTGTTATCTGTACTGTCATACAACCAGACTCACATCTGAGAAGAGATGGCTTACACTAGGAAAAAGGGGCGGGAGGGGAACTTTGCTTGTGAATATCTCATAAACCATAAAGGTTTGAGAGATAAGACCTATATCATTCTTCATGTTTTTTAATGCCTACAAAATAAAATAAAGTTAAAACGAAGTATTACTATCCCTTTAAGCATTCTACCCCAGGTCTTACCACCATTTTTTATTTGTTTTTGACATCCAGGACTGATTGACCTCATCTGTTGAAAAAAGTCACAAGAGTAAAATTCTATGTGGCATGTGGGGGGGAGGGGATTTACAATTAGGATATATTAGTTCTCTTTTTTACATATATTCTTGGTTTTTAATTTATAATATATATATTGTAATTCCAATGAAGACAGCACTCTCGGATTTTATGCAAAAAAACAAATAATGCTTTTATTAAGCCTGGTCAACTTATTGTCTTGATAAAGGCCAAAGAAGTGGCCGAAATGTTGACCAGGCTTAATAAAAGCATTATATGTATTTTTGAATAAAATCCGAGAGTGCCGTCTTCATTGGAATTACTTGTATAATAATACCTTCATAAGTCAGGCACTGGGTGGTAATCAGCATTTAAACAGTATAGGAAGAGTGAGCACTAATCTATATTATATATATATATAAATATATACATTATTATATGAAAGGGAGTGCCGTCTTCAGGTAGTAATACCAAAATATGTTTTTAGAGAGTCCTGTTTTGGATTTTAGATGAGAAAATATGAAACATAAATAAAATAATTTTATACAGGAAGGCATTTCTTTTCCTAATATTAGGAAATATTATGAGACTTGTCAGCTATCTTGTATGGTATATCTGATCCACTCCTACAGGGGTGGATATTGAAAGGGAAGGTTTTGGAGGTTTAGATGTCTGCTCCGTGTTTTGGAAGAATAGGAAAAATGGCCATGTTAGGTATTGCTATAACCAATGACACAAACTACCCTTAAAATATTGAATATGGTGAGACTGGTGGGTCTGTTTACTTTACCATCTACTCAATGATTTGAGCGTAGAACAAGAGGTCATCCAGTAAGCCTAGTGGAAAGGTGCTTTCAACTAAAACAAAGACAGGGATTTTTTTACAGTAAGGGCAGTAATGCTATGGAATTATTTTCCTTGGCATTCTGTGCTTGCAGATACTGTAATTACTTTAAAAATAATGGATACCTATCTAGCACAGAACAATATTGACAATGTTGATCCAGTGAAATATTTGACTGCCATTTGGAGTCAGGAAGGATTTTTTTACCCACTTGGGGCTTAATCGGCTTAAATGTCTACAATGATTTTGTTTTGTTTTTTCTTTTTTGCATTCCTCTGGATTAACAGGGGTGATTTTGCATGGGATGTACTTAGAGGCGCTATCGCGCTATCTCCTTTTTCTCTTTGTTCTGCAAATTTAGGTATTTTGGTGTGTCACATGACCGGGTGACCCAAGAGGTGGCAGCGGGTGACCAAGACTGGATGGAGCCCGAGGGAAAGCTGCTGACAGTAGTCCAATAGCCATTCTCAGGATTTATTTTAAGTTTGCATTGTCCCTATTTCAGAGCGCATTAGATAGCCTAGAGGTAGCGCACACTTTCTTGTAGGACTGTGCTATGAGATATAGATAGTTTTTGTTGTCTCCAGCTCAGTTCCTATTTTTGTTTGTTGGACTAGATGGTCTTTTTTTTTGGCCTCATAAACAATGCTGCTATCACAGTGGGCTTGGGAAAATGTAAATTGTGTAATTGCTTATAAAAAAAACAAGATGGATTAATTTAAAATGTATTTATTTTGTGATCTGGTGAGAGGGAAAACATATTTTAGATTGTGAAATCATTGCTCATGAATGGAAATTGACATAAGAAGATTGTAAAACATTTACCCCTTTGAGTGCCAGAGGGGTACGCAAAGCATTGCTTCGCAATGCGTTGCGTACCCCTGTGTCACTCAAAGGGTTAACGAAGTCTTGAAACATCTGGATTTGAAAGGCTATTAAATTCTAGAAAGGATAAAGCAGGCTTGTATCCATCATCTATAAGATTTTAGTGGAGAAAGAACAAGCAGAATTAAAGGGATAACAATGTGTTCATATAAGGCAAGGTCAATTATACAGTATACTTTTGTATAAGTAACTGTACCTTTCTAACTGTTCATAAAGTTGTAGTCTTCAATTAATTTTACATTAAAGTGTCCTCCCCCCAGCACATTTTCCATACATAACGCTTCCTCCCTTCAGATCAGAAAGTCGGTCCAGATGGAGCATGACAAGGTACAATCTTGCGTCAGCACAAGGCAAAATCTGCCCTCCTTCGTAAAGGGGGGAGGGAGTGTTTTCCTTACACAGAAACAATATTATCCCTTGTTTTAATGCCTGGTCAAGCGACTGGATTTCAGATGTGACGGGAGGCAGATGGTATCCTTCTAAAAGGTCACATGTGACCATGTAACTAATTCACCATGTCGTCATGATCAAAATGGCGACATGACAATCTCGCACTGCATGACAGAGCAAGATTGTCATTTTGCCTACTTAATGGTCACATACATTTTAACACGTTCAAAGTTGCATACATTTCTCCTTTATTTCATTAAAGTGATAGTAATGTTTCATAATAAAAGCAGCTCTAATTAATCATCATAGTATTTGGACTTTGGAGAGTGTTATTTCAATTCTGTCAGAGTTGTAGTACAAGAGTAATTGAACGATAAAGTATCCCCCTCCCACCCCTTTTACTCATGTAACACTGAGCCAGATCAGAAGGGAGGTGCCCAGGTAGATTGCAGAGAGGGACAATCTTCAATTTTTTTCAGGGTTTCCCCTTATCTTAATTGAAGATTGTCCCTCTCTGCAGTCTACCTGGGCACCTCCCTTCTGATCTGGCTGAACAGTGTTACATCAGTAAAAGGGGTGGGAGGGGGATACTTTGTCATTGAATTACTCTTGAACTACAACTCTGACAGTATTAAAATAACACTCTCCAAAGTCCAAGTACTATGATGATAAATTAGAGCTGCTTTTATTATGAAACATTACTATCCCTTTAATGCAGCACGCTGATTCTTAGACACAGCTCTATCCAACTGCCTAACTCTCCTCCCACCTCCATCCCAGCTGCCCCAGGGAGCGCATTCACGCTTCCCTTCAGTGTGCTGTGAACGGCTTCTATCGTTATATCAAGCTCCGGTTATCATTATACTGAGATTGCAACCTCAATATAACCGGAGCGTGATGTAAAGATAGAAGCCATTCCCAGCACACCGAGGGGAAGAGTGAACGCACTCTCTGGGGCAGCTGGTTGGGAGGTGGGAGGACAGCACAGAACATTAAATATCTGCAAAAGTAATTACATTTAAAAAAGAACAACCAGCTTTCCTAATACGTTAGTAACAAAACCTATGGTAAAAAATATTTT
The DNA here is from genome assembly GCA_037306005.1 of Rhinophrynus dorsalis. Lineage (NCBI taxonomy): Eukaryota > Metazoa > Chordata > Amphibia > Anura > Rhinophrynidae > Rhinophrynus > Rhinophrynus dorsalis. The sequence goes on from CM074723.1 coordinate 482,629,567, forward strand.
TAAGGTGATACATGCACTTTAAACCAAATATTTGAAGGTTCAGTGGGGGGTCCTACAGCAGTAAGATTAATTGCCAGTCCTTGTATTACATAATGAGTCTTGTCAGCAAGTAACAAGACCGGAAATATGTTGACTTAGCTGTTCTGGTTGTATCACACTCCAGCCCCCTGTGTGTGCTGCCCTGATAGATCTCTAGGACCTACCCCTGGACTGAGGGCCCCTGTCCTCCCCCCATCACCTTCTGTGGAATTAAAGGTCAATGCACAGTTGTCATTACATAAGGTGACCACAGGGGTCCAAGTCAGGAGGACATTTCATCTGTCCTGACCCAGATATAGTCGTCATTTTTTGACCGTATGTTGATTCCTGTCATGAAAAGTCAGTACTGTAGTTTGTGAAATTGAACAGTTAGGTCTCCGTATTAACCCCATGTGTGTTAGAGAAGTCTGTCTGAAGCAAAGCAACGCAATGCACTGGACATCTCTCCATACCTCCCAACACTTCAAATAGACAGAGGGACACCTGTGTTTTAGGTGGAGTTGCTGGGTGCGTGGCTGGTGGATGGAACATTACAAAGAATTTTTATGTTATTTCATGACTTACCTCTTTGTTTAATTGAAAACGTGAGAACAATGGATTTTATACACACAGACTAATTTCTAAACACATATACTTATGTTAAATAAACATGAATGTGAGTTTTATTCCTGTGGAGCAATGTGATAATTTATATACACAGCACACAGTCTGATCTCCTAAATACAGGGACACCAAGTTAGGAAAGAGGGATACCCGTAATATCTCCTAAAGAGGGACACTTGGGAGGTACAGACCCCTAATATCTCCTAAAGAGGGACACTTGGGAGGTACGAACCCCTAATATCTCATAAAGAGGGACACATGGGAGGAACGACCCCCTAATATCTCCTAAAGAGGAACACTTGGGAGGTACGGACCCCTAATATCTCCTAAGAGGGACACTTGGGGGGTATGGACCCCTAATATCTGCTAAAGAGGGAAACATGGGAGGTACGAACCCCTAATATCTCCTAAAGAGGAACACTTGGGAGCTATGGATCCCTAATATATCCTAAAGAGGGAGACTTGGGAGGTATGGACCCCTAATATCTCTTAAAGAGGAACACTTGGGAGGTATGGACACCTAATATCTCCTAAGGAGGGACACTTGGGAGGTATGGACCCCTAATAACTCCTAAAGAGGGACACTTGGGAGGTACGGACCTTTAATATCTCCTAATGAGGGACGCTTGGAGGTATGGACCCCTAATATCTCCTAAAGAGGGACACTTGGGAGGTATGGAGCCCTAATATCTCCTAAAGAGGGACACTTGGGAGGTATGGACCCTAATATCTCCTAAAGAGGGACACTTGGAAGGTACGGACCCCTAATATCTCCTAATGCGGGACACTTGGGAGGTACAGACCCCTAATATCTCCTAAGGAGGGACACTTGGGAGGTACAGACCTTTAATATCTCGTAATGATGGACACTTGGAGGTATGGACATAGCTGGGAACTCGGATTTGCATTACCAGGTATTTGGGGCAGAGGCTGATTCTCTGGGTGTGGGGATTGAAACTATACCCACTTCTTCTCCTTCCCTGGCTGTTCCACTCATTTCTCTCACACTTCTCCTCCTTCCCCAGCCTATTCTGCCTATATTTCATTTTATTTGTGACCCTTCCCCACTCACAATTAATCAATACCCCCTTTTAACACAAATTGTGTAATTTATCTTCCCCAACGGCACCACGCGAAAAAAGAGTTCCCAGGTATGGGTATGGACCTCTAATATCTCTTAAAGACAGATACTTGGGTGGTATGTACCCCAATATCTCCTAAAGAAGGACACTTGGGAGGTATGTACCCCAATATCTCCTAAAGAGGAACACTTGGGAGGTATGTACCCCAATATCGCCTAAAGAGGAACGCTTGGGAGGTATGGACCCCTAATATCTCCTGAAGACAGATACTTGGGAGGTATGGACCCCTAATATCTCCTAAAGAGGGACACTTGGGAGGTATGAACTCCTATTATCTCCTAAAATTGGACACTTGAGAGGTATGGACCCCTAATATCTCCTAAAGAGGGACACATGGGAGGTATTCCCCTAATATCTCCTAAAATGGGACACTTGGGAGGTATGGACCCCTAATATCTCCTAAAGAGGGACACTTGGGAGGTATGGACCCCTAATATCTCCTAAAATGGGACACATGAGAGGTATGGATCCCTAATATCTCCTAAAGAGGGACACACAAAATACATTATTTGCTTCAGTATATACAAAGGAAGCAACAATGACAGGCTATGGGCAAATAGACAAAACCACAGAATTTCCTCCATCATGTACATGGCTTACTGAGGACAAAGTCCAAAAGAGACTGTTTATGGTGAATAAAGCACCTGGACCTGCTGATATACATGCAAGAGTACTTAAGGAACTTAGTTCAGTAATAGTAAAACCATTATACTTAAAGGGATAGTAATGTTTCACAGTAAAAGCAGCTTCAATTAATATTCATAGTATTTGGGCCATGGAGAGTGTTATTTCAAGAGTAATTGAATGATAGAGTACCCCCCTCCAATCCCTTTTACTGATGTAACACTGCTCACCAGCAATACTGTCTGGATGGATCGCAGAGAGGGACAATCTTCAGTGATCATTAGGATAAAGCTGAAAAACCTGTCAAGGGGGCAGGGTTTTCCTTATAATCACAGTAAGAAGATTGTCCTGTACTGTGACGTCTCTAGTCAAGAGACCAAATTCCACATCTGAGGGGAGGCGTCTTACACTAGGTAAAAGGGACGGGAGGGGGATACTTTATCATTCAATTACTCTTGTACTACATCTCTGACAGTATTGAAATAACACTCCCCATGACCCAAATATTACGAAGATTAATTGGAGCTGCAGTTTTTGTGAAGCAATACTATCACTTTAATGTTTATTGATTCACTTTCATCAGGCATAGTGTCATGTGATTGGAGGAAAGCTGATGTAGATCCATTGTTCATGAATGGGGCAAGATCCAAACCAGGAAATTATAGACCTATGAGCTTGACTTCCACAGTGGGTAATTTATTAGAAGGGTTATTAACTGACAGTATTCAGAATTATATGAAGACAAACAATATTATTAGTAGGAGTCAGCATGATTTAATGAAGAATACATCATGTCAGACTAATTTACTTGCATTTTATGAAAGAGTAAGCAGTAATTTGGACAGGGGAATTGCTGTTGATGTAGTATACTGGATTTGACAAAAGCGTTTGATACAGTGCCTCACAACAGGTTATTATTCTTTATTTTCTTTATTTATATAGCGCCAACTAATTCCGCAGCGCTGTACAATTGGGGAATAGACATACAGAGGTATTAAATAGTACAATCAGATGTGTAGAACAGGAGGATCAGAGGGCCCAGGTTACTGCATAAACTAAAATGCTTCAATTTGGGCGGTGTTATCTGTACATGGATTGAGAAATGGTTAAGGGGATAGTAATGGATTATTTTTACTAAATGTAATATTGTAGATCTTAAAACAATAAATCAATTGATGTCAGTTCACTCTCTCAAACATGTATAGTTTGAGAGATATAAGCTGATAAATCCCCCCACCACCACCTCTTTCACAGATATCAGTGCTCTAGGTGACAGAAGAAAATTCTGGTCCCGGGACAGGCCAGCGGCTCTTCAGCAGAGCCGAAATAGCGATATCTAAAACTAAATACTTCAATGGAACGGTCTACAAAGAGTGCTTGCAAACAACGCCCACTTTGAAGACCGTTCCAATGAAGTATTTGTTTCTAGATAGTGATATTTCGGATCTGCTGAAGAGCCGCTGGCCATTCCCGGAACCAGGATCTGCTTCTGTCAGCTAGAGGCTATTTCTATGAAAGGGGTTGGAGGTGTGGGGGGGGACTTTAGAACCTTATATCTCTCAAACTATACAAGTTTGAAAGATCGGACTGAAATCAATTGATTTATTTTTTTTTAAGATCTAAAATATTAAATTTAACCCCTTAACGACATGTGACGTACTATGACCGTCACGGTCCTTGAAATACTCAAGGACCGATGACGGTCATAGTACGTCACGTACTTTTTACTTATAGCGCTCTACCGGGAGCGCTGTAAATAAAAATAGGGCCTGAAATTGACCGCTCCAACATCGGAGCGATCTCTATCAGGCCCCATAGTGACGCGCTGATACACGCGACAGGTCACGTGTACCGGCGCGTCCAAGTGGTCCTATGCGGTCCTTATGGGACGGAAACGTCCCAGGACCGCCGGTCGTTAAGGGGTTAATAAAAATTATCTATTACAATCCCTTCAAATGATAGATGGCAGAGAGTTGTTGTAAATGAAACCTTGTCAGATTGGTCTAAAGTTATAAGTGGGGTGCCACAGGGTTCAGTCCTGGGCCCAAAGCTTTTTAATTTGTTTATTAATGATCTAGAAGTGGGAACTGAAAGTAGCGTGTCAGTCTTTGCTGATGACACTAAACTGTGTAAGGAAATACATACAGAGCTGGATGTTTCTTCTCTGCAGAAGGATTTAGATAAACTGATGGACACAATGTCAAAAGGAGGCTTCAAAGTGAGATAGAACAGAGATCACAGGGCAAGATGGTCTCTGTGTCCCCCCCCCCCCCGCAGGGAGCAGTTCAGGGCCGTAGAAGTTTATGGTGTAATTCAGTCTCACTGTCCCTCCGGGGTCTTCCTCAATTAATTTACCTGCCTCTGATCCTGTCATTGTGCGTGTAGTTAAAGAGCCATGTGTATGCCACTGTTACAGATTAGAGGGGGGTCACTTTGCTCCATATGAATAAAGTAAAAGTAGAGCAATTCTGAAACAAACCAACTGCACCACAGGGGACACATTCCTATGGATTAAATGGGCTGGTTAACCCCTTGAACCAAGCTGAGCAGACGTCACCTTTAACCGGATACGTAGGAAATACGTCTTCATGTTTCGCGGCTGCACTGAAATAAAAAGCAGCCCTGCAGTGTCATATGTGTCCACACTTAAAGGGACAGTAATTCTTAAAATGGTCCTGGGACCATAAATCTCCATAGGATGGTGTAGCAACAGCGCCACTGTACAATTTCAGGCCATTGTGATATTGCACCTAAAAAATTCAACTTTGAAAATTAATAACTTTTGAATAAAACACCTTTCAGCAGTGGGAGTACTCTTGTTTTACTCAGGGGGATAAACCCTACAACATATTTTTTTTTACATTTAAAGTATTACTAACCCTTTAAAGGGGAACCCACCTCCAATAAACTGACGTTTATATAAATCTTCTATGGCAATACATTTTCAATCCAGATTTTCTTTTATGAATGCAGTATTAACACAGATATCGTCTTGTTAATGGAAGCTTGTGATGTCCATTCAGGACAGGCTGCGGTACGGCTCTGTACCGCAGCCTGTCAATCACCGCCTCTTCCCCTCCCAGTTCCTTGGCACTCATTTATCTTCAATTACAGTCATAGGTGTGCGCAGCCAATTGCAAATATACATACCTGGGAACTCTCCGGTTTTGCCCCGGAGACTCTGGATTTCAAACTGAATTACCGGGTGGGCAGAGTTTAAGTAGAAACTCTGCCCACTTGTGCTCCATCCTGCCTGGTTCCTCCCACTCCCCGCCCTCTTACAGCCATTTTGCAGTGGTTTTTAGTGGTTTTTTTTGTCCCCCCCCGTGACAAAGCCCCGCCCCTTTTATGACGCTATTCGCATCATTTTCCTCCCCCTGGGAACTGACAGGGTTACCCTCCGGGTAGCCCTGTTTCAAAAGTTCCCAGGTATGCAAATATAATAGCAAATTAGTTGTGCAATGTGACCAACAGATGTTGCCAAATTTACCCTTATGAGATTAAATTTAGAATGCTTTTATGGGAAGGAGAACGGTTAGCCACCGCACATTCATTTTAATGCCACTGTTTCAAACTGCATTTTATGGACAGAAAACAGTAAAAAGACTGCCCACCCTGTCCACCTCCACAAACTGTCCACCCTGTCCATCTCCATACTGCCCATCTCCACACACTGCCAACCTCCACACCCTGTCCCTCTCCACACACTGTCCACCCTGTCCTCCTCCACGGTGCCCACCACTTCCACACACTGGCCTCATTGGCCACCTCCACATACTGTCCACCTCCAACACCCTGCCCAACTCCACATTGTCCCCATTGTCCCCCTCTACACCCTGTCCACCCTGTTGTCCTCCACACACTGTCCACCCATCTCTGTCCTGACCCCCTCCACACTCTGTGCCCATTGCCCACCTCCACACTCTGTGCCCACTGCCCACCGCCACACTCTGTGCCCACTGCCCACCTCTACACATTGTCCCCCTCCACATACACTGCCCAACGTGTCCATCTCTACACACTGCCTACCTCCGTTCTCCGCACACTGCCCACATCAGATACAGGCCACCGACATAAGCTGCTGGCAACAAGACGATTCAAGACAGGAAGTGCATAATGCGGTGTTCTGGCGCGCAGAGTGCGAGACAAGCATGGCTATTGGCGCCCGTGCTCCTAATGGTGTTGTCATCATCATGCGCACGGTACGCAGACCTGAAGGTTGCGTACGCATGCACAGCTATCAAGTAGCTTCCCTACACATTGAATCTCAAAAGACTCAATGAAGGGAAGCGTAATGTCAGTGACAGACACTGACAATGGCACTTAGGGAACATCGCTTAGCTGCCAGCAGCCGGAGCGATTGTTCTCGCGGGTGGGGGCGTCCAAGCGGGCGCCTTTTTATGCCGGGCGGCCTGGGCCTATTTTAATTTGTGGGCCTGGAGCTGCAGCTCCCTCAGCCCCTACGTTAATCCGGCCCTGTGATTAGGGTGTGCCTAGGCACACCCAGCACACCCCGTGCGTACGCCTATGGTTACAGTGATTGTAGCAACTATCATTTTTCTTAACTCTTGTGCGATCTGTCGCCAATTACCCACTGATTTTTGATGGCCAATGAAATTCACACATTAGGGGGTTTCTATTTCTGATTACTTAATTTTTTTCTTTCTTTGCTGGGAGGGGTGAGAGGTGGGGGATTGTGTAAATAGAAAGATCCCAAATCTGTAAGCTGGAATTAATACCTGTTTCTCTTTCCTCCCACCCACCCAGACTACATGTCAAGAAATTTCCATCGGCAGACAGAGGTCGCGGATAGGTCATAAGAATCATACCCGGAGCAGTAGTTTACCAAGGTCCAATAGTGTGTCTCTCCTGGGCACTCTGTCGGTGCGGCATACCTGAAGGTTCCGGTTAAGTCAGAACACTGGTTGTACAGCTGATGTGGCCTGAATGGGGACCAGGTAACAACCCCAAGGGCACGTAGTGGTGAGCTGGCGCAAAAGGTGGAGAGGTTGGAATAAGAACGTCTGGTAAAAGTCCTCCACTCCTAGGTAGCTGCCCTGGCTGGGGGTGCGGGTCGTGCCGTTCCCATGCCAGGAGACCATGGCACAGGAGCTCCACATTATGAGGGTGGGTTCAAGAGTTTTAATAGTTAAATAGGCCTTAATAAACCGTGACATCCATTTCCCCACAAACCGCTGTGTCGTGTCATTATTTATTTAGTTGGTAACAAGTGTACAGCAGGCAGGACTGTGTTTGTGGGTTAGGGGTTATGTGCGCCTCATGATCATGAACCAGTTGATGACTTGGTTGGTTACTCTGCATGAACATTAATGGCGCGATGCAGGAAACATGCGCAATCGCTATTTCCTGTGTGAAAACCACTAGGGAATAGGTTTGTGCGTGATTTTGTTGAATTGCGCATGAAAATTCAAGATTAGCGAATGGCTGCGTATATTTTTTGTGGGTGTGGCTAAAATTAACAAATCTGTGTGAGTGGAATAGTGAATGCGCCTAATGCAGGAAGTGCTACTGAGAATGAATTTATACGTCTGTGTACTGTTGTCGTAAAATGGATTTTTTATGCGCAATTGAAAAAGCGTTCGGTATTTAGCTTCCTGGATTAGAACATGCGCAAAATCTATCTGCGCACAAAAATGCCTTTATCCGATGCAAGCGTTTCTTGCATCGCGCCATAAGTTCCCTCTTGAGAAAACGACATAGTAGTCACTGCCATGAGATACAATTGATCATCGGCATACTTCCCAAGTGTCCCTCGTTAGGAGGGACAGTCCCTCTTTTAGACCCAAATCCCGCTGTCCCTCTTTCCCACCATGATGTACCTCTTTTTAGGAGATCAGACTGTGTGATGTGTGTATAAGTGTATCACATTGCTCCACAGCAATAAAACTCACATTAATGTTTGTTTAAACATCACTATATGTGTTTATAAATTAGTCTGTGTAAATAATATACTTTATTCTTGCTATAAATCACATATTAGGTTACACAAGGAGATGTCAGTAGGTCATGAAATAGCCTAAAAATTCTCTGTAATGCCCCACCCACCAGCCATGCCCCCAGCAACACCCCCTAAAACACAAGTGTCCCTCTTTGGCAATTTAAAATGTTGGGAGGTATGAGCACCGGTGCACGATTTTGGTGCCTAAGAGAGATCACTCTAGTTTTGGAGCAGTCAATTTGAGGCCTTGTTTTTACTTACAATGCTACCGGTAGAGCACTGTAAGTAAAAAATACGTGACGTGCTATGACCGTCACCGATCCTAAGGGTATAAGGACCGTGACGGTCATAGCATGTCATCTGGTCCTTAAAGGGATAGTAACACTTCGTTTTAACTTTATTTTATTTTGTAGGCATTAAAAAAACATGAAGAATGATATAAGTCTTATCGCTCAAACCTTTATGGTTTATGAGATATTCACAAGCAAAGTTCCCCTCCCCGCCCCTTTTACCTAGTGTAAACAATCTCTTCTCAGATGTGAGTCTGGTTGTATGACAGTACAGATAACAGAAGGGGACAATTTTCTTTGTATGAAAACAATGAAAGCCCTTCCCCCCTTGATAAGTTTTTCAGCTTTTTCCATTATCTTAATTGAAGATTGTCCCTCTCTGCAGTCTACCTGGGCATCTCCCTTCTGATTTGGTTGAACAGGGGGGGGATACTTTGTTTGTGAATATCTCTTAAACCATAAAGGTTTCAGAGATAAGACTTATATCATTCTTCATGTTTTTTTAATGCCTACAAAATAAAATAAAGTTAAAATGAAGTATTACTATCCCTTTAACCCTTTAAGGACCCTTGACGTACCAGGACCGTCACGGTCCTTGAAATACTCAAGGACCGATGACGGTCATAGTACGTCACATACTTTTTACTTACAGTGCTCTACCGGGAGAGCTGTAAGTAAAAATAGGGCCTCCAACATCGGAGCGATCTCTATCAGGCCCCATAATGACGCGCCAATACACGCGACAGGTCACGTGTACCGGCGCGTCCAAGTGCGCCTATGCGGTCATTATGGGACGGAAATGTCCCATGACCGCCAGTCCTTAAGGGGTTAAGGGGTTAATAAAAGTTGTTTTAATATTTACAAGTGCCTTTTTCCATTTCTGCAAAATGGTGTGGTATAAGCGAACGCTTTTAACATTAACCAATTTAGCTAGTATCACAAATTCTGGTGACTAAACGTTAAAGGAGCAGTAAACTTTTTTTTATCAAAACACATATTTTACAGAGCATTTCCTGCTGAATAAAACAAGGTCACTCCCATCGCTGTCAGATGTTTTATTCAAAATTTATAGCAGTTTAAATGACCAGGAAGTGAATTTACTGTGTTTACTTCCTGATAGTTCTAACTGACAGGAAGTTTCTATCACATTCTATGGAGAACTGTATGTCATTGACTTTCCTCTCCATTAGAATCTAACAGGAAATCTAATTAGAATTTGACCACTAGAGGGCATTGCTAATGTAAAAAAACATGGGTTTAAACTGTAATAACTCTGGAAATATAAATCTCTCGGCAGTGGGAGTACCCTTATTTTACTCCATAGGAAAATCCCTACAATATATCTTTTTCATAAAAAGAGTTTACTGCTTCTTTAATATAAAAAATAAAATAAATATTAAAATGCAGAGGAATATAAACGAGAATATAAATAATTAGATCACATTAGTATTTGTACTTACCAAATGAAATCTTGCATGTACGGACGGAATACTTCAACCAGTGATCCACAATATGGATTAAAGGGATAGTAATACTTAAGTATTACTAATCCCTATAGCAAAGTACTACGTAAAAAAAAGTATTGCCCCCAGTGTCATCTCTCAAACCTTTATGGTTTGAGAGATGAACGCTTCAAAAGTTGCCCTCTCCCTCCCCCTTCCCCGTAGTCAGCATTCTAGCTGACTGAAAGGAAGAGAGTCGTACGACTTTCAGGTGGCTCTCCAGCACAGCCGGATCGCGTTACTAAAAAAGAAAACTTTTACTGAAATGGTCTTCTACGTGTGCTTGGTTTGTGCTTGGCTTGCAAGAATACGTAGAAGACCATTTTAGTGAAAGTTTTTTTTTTTAGTAACGATATTGCGGCTCTGCTGCAGAGCCGCCTGATGATCTATGACCGGATTTCCCTGAGTCAGCTAGAATGCTGACTACGGGGAAGGGGGAGGGAGAGGACAACTTTAGAAGCGCTTATCTCTCAAACCATAAAGGTTTGAGAGATGACACTGGGGGCAATACGTTTTTTTTTTTAGTAAGGATTTACTATAGGGATTAGTAATACTTTAATATTACTATCCCTTTAAGTAAACCTTAAAAGACTATTTGGACTATTATTTGTTCTATATTTGTGTTGAAAACAGAACACGGTATGTGTGTAATTCCAATTTTTTTACATGTAATAATAACTGCATTGAATCATTAGAGATACTTATTTCATATTGTGGATCACTGGTTGAAGTATTCCATCCGTACATGCAAGATTTCATTTTTTTTAAGTACTAATACTAATGTGATCAATTTATTTATATTGTAATTTATATTCATCTGTATTTGAATATTTGAATATTTGTTTTAATTTGTATATTAAGGTTTAGTCACCAGAATTTGTGATACTACCTAAATTGGCTAATGTTAACCCTTTGAGTGCCAGAGGGGTACGCAAATCATTACTTGCGTTGCTGACCCCTCTGGCACTCAAAGGGTTAAAGCGCTCTCCTTATACCATACCATTTTATTTACTTTGCACTTTACCAATTTGGAGCTTGAGCAACTTTCTATAACTCTGCCACACGGTGTTTTTCTCTCACTATCCTATATAATAATTCGCTATATCGTGTGTAACGCCGCGACATACACAGTACACACTGCTGCTCGTTCTGCAGTCATGCGCAGTAAAGGCTGCCCACGCCACGACTGATACAGAGCTGGGAGCTCCGAAGGAGCGTCCAGCTGTGTATCAGCCGTGGCGCGGGCAGTCTCTACTGCGTGTGACTGCCCTGCGACCGGGTGACAGTGGCACTGTGGCCCGTGTAACGGTCTGTTCAACTAGTATCATTATATTCAACATCATTATTGTCAGTTAATTATTAGATTATGAGTGCCCTTTATCTTTACTAATTACTTTCCATTTCTGTGACTTCCTTGTTACTTGCCAATTATATAACGGTTGGGTCTGGTGCTAGGGTGACCACATTTCCGTTCTGCCATTCCGGGACATGTGGTCACCCTACCATAAAGCCTCTTCATCTCCACATTGCCCCTTGATGCCCTACCTTGAGTCCCTGGTAGTCTAGCGGTGTGGAAAGTGCTCTGTGCCTCCTCTGGCACAGAGCTGAAGCTCCCGTGCGCTGTGCTCAGTAATGCAGAGCGCTGGGAGATGATGTCATCTCCCAGCGCTCTGTATTACTAGAGCGCTTGCCTCCAGGAGATCAGCTGGATTGCTGCCCTGGATGTCAGCCTGCAAACGGTGTGTCACATCATGGACGCCACGAGGGAGCGCTGATTTATGCTACCAAGCGCTCCCTCGCGGCGTCCATGATGTGACACACCGCTTGCAGGCTGACATCCAGGGCGGCATATATATATAAAAAAAAAAACACAACAAACACTGGGAGGTGAAGAAAATTGGGGGGGCACTGGCCCCCTCTGGCGACGCCACTGAGAGAGTGACTGTTTGTGCTGCTGTGTGGGTGGCTTGGCTTCATTCCGGGACACTTCATTGTCCCGGTGGGAGACGACCCGGGACGCGGGACATAGGCTTCAAATAAGGGACAGTCCCGGACATTCCGGGACCCGTGGTCACTCTATCTGGTGCTTATTAATACGGCTAGGCATCACTACTCACCTTTTTCCCCCAACCAACAAGCCCCAACCCCACCCCAAACCCTATATCAAAGAAACACACAGACACAGTAATCGGTGGGAATAAAGAGATCACAGCTTTATTAAAATGGGTTTGACGTATTTACCCTTGGAGGACCCTCCCCCCCCAATGCAGGTCCACCAGGCCAACATCCGGCATGGACTCCATGTCCAGCCCTGGCAGCTTGAGCCCAGGTGCCCAGCTGCCCGCCACCATGGAGGTATGTAGGGGATTCTCAGGCACTCATGGCCTACCCTGGACCTCCACGATGGCCATTCCTTTCAAACTGTGAGGGCCTGTGGATGCCGGTCCGCACCAATACCTCCTCAAAGCCGCCCTCCCCTTACCTCAGTGCCCCACAGCATTAGCCTGCCCTGCTACTGAGGGGCCGCTGTGCAGCCAGCCCCAAAGGCAACCAGAACTTTCATAGGGCGTAAATCTGCTTTTCTCTGTTCTCTTTTCCTGTCTATTAACTTCAATAAGATAACAGTCTGTATGAACACAAGAACAGAGGTCACTAATCACAAATAATTAATGTTAGCTCTTACCTCTCCATACAAACAGCAAGAACAACATTAGATAAATACTCTAAGAACAGGTCAATTTACATAGGATAGAACGTTTATGGTTATATTTTAGGGCTATAACATTTTTTTTTACATATTTTTAGCTGTAAGTAAGTGATATTTAAAGTTTTGTCATGTTTTGATTTTATTGTTCTTTTAACTTACAATTTAATTTATCAGGTAATTTGCCAGGGAATAGTATTGTGCCTCTGTCTGATGTTACTGAAATATGTTCTGGGGTTCCACGCGTCACAGTTGCTTTTCATTCCATGGCCTGATCAAATAAATAGGGGCCGCCCCTTGAGATTAGATGAAAAGAGGTTTCAACTTCAGCAGAGGAAGGGGTTTTTTACAGTAAGGTCTGTTAAATTGTGGAATTCTTTGCCAAAGGATGTGGTAATGGCAGATACAATGGATACATTTAAGAGAAGATTAGATGCATTTCTTTGAAGAGGGAACATACAGAGTTATACTGTGCATTAGCATGTAAAACAGGTAGTTCCGGTAAATAGACTAAAGTGGTATGTAGTATATGTATATGTGCGAGTGTCAGTGCGGATGTGTATGTATATGTTTTGTGTATTTGTATGTGTGTTTATGTGTACTTGTGTGTGTATATGTGTGTATGCGTGTGTTTATGTGTGTGTATGTGTAAATATGTGTGTGTGTGGGTGTGTATGTGTATATTTGTGTGTGTGTATATATGTGTATATGTATGTGTGTATATTTATATATATGTGTGTGTTTTTTTATGTATATATGTGTGTGTGTTTGTATGTATATGTGTGTGTTTGTATGTATGTGTTTGTATTTGTGTGTGTATATATATTTGTGTGTGTTTGTATATGTGTTTAAGTGCGTGTGTATGTGTGTGTTTGTATGTAGATGTGTGTGTGTGTTTGTGTGTGTGTGTGTATATGTGTATTTGTATATGTGTGCGTATGTATGTGTGCATTTATGTACATGCATGTGTGTATGTAAGTATGACTGTCTATGTATGTTACATTATTTTCATGTGCATCACAGCAATGTACATGTAAGCAGTAATGTTACCGAAAACTACACTACACCATTTAAGAATATGCTTAAAGATACACCGGACTTTTTAAAAAAATAAAGATAATTTTCCCTTTAAGTGTGTTTATAATACATGATTTTGTTATTCTTAGTCATTCTTATGCGTGACATTCTGCCCATTTTAACCTCTTATGCACGTCTTTTAAGGATGTGTTTAAAGTAAATTGGATTATTGGTGTTTAAGTGAAACACACAAACGTAGATTTTGACAGCTGATAAGAGCCAAATGGCCATCCAGTATACACATTTCCTATCCAGATAACAGACACAGTCTTACATCATTCTCAGAATACACTTGTTTCTATTCCACACATTTTTGAATGCCTTTACTGTTTTAACCCCTACCACTTCTTCTGGGAGTCTATTCCACAAATCTTTCGTCTTTTCCATAAAGTAGTACTTGCTCACAATTACTCCTGAATCATCCACTCTCTAACCTTAGATCATGACCTCTTGTTTGTGCATTGCGTTGCATACTCCTCTGGCAATCAAAGGGTTAAAAAGAACAGAATCAAGTCCTGACCCCTGAGCACCCGCTAGTAATCCCTGATTATGACACATTCCCCAGTTCCTTATCCAGTAAACTATCATTGAATTCTATCCTAAATTATGCTTCTTACAGTGACAGTTTCCATACAAAGATGTGTTTCTATTAAATGTGATTATTCACATTTTTAACCCTTGGATTCTAGATAGGTCTATTACTCATTGCACTGGAGATCTCTCTAGCAGACGGCAATATGTTGTGAGTCCCTCTGACCCTTAAACTGTTGATTATGTATTTACATAGTAACACAGTAACATAGTAACATAGTTAACGAGGATGAAAAAAGACGTACGTCCATCAAGTCCATCCCATGACAAAAACACCCCTGTTGATCCAGAGGAAGGCAAAAAAAAAACAAAACCCTGAGGCCGTATCCAATTTAGATCCAAGTGGGTAAAAAATATTCCTTCCTGCATCTACCTTCTCTACCTCTCCTCTTCTCTTTTCCTCTCTTCTCCTCTATGAGAATTATGCCAAACAGGTGTTATATGTGTTTTGTACATAAAGTTTTTTTTGCCTACTGCCTGTCTTCTGACTGTATTGTTGATATATCTTTTCAACTGCTATGGCCAGTACCACTTTCCATATTCTGGACATGTTTGTTCTGTTCTCTGGTGCCGACATCGCTGTATTATTTCTTATCTTTATTGTCATTGTCATTGTTATTTGCTTTTCCTCAATAAAGCTTATTTAAAAAGAAATATATATATATATATATATATATATATATTCCTTCCTGACTCCAAATGGCAGTCAGGTAGTTCCCTTTGAGCGTCACAGAGGTATCCAAAAAATTGCACTGCAATGCGTTGGATACGTCCCTGGCACTCGAAGGGTTATACACATAGTTTCCGCACATGGCCGGCAATTAAGGGGCATGGAGTTTTTTTTAATTTGTAATCCTGGTTCAGGGCTCCCCGCTACATGACATGCCATGACGGTCCTGGCATGTTATTTGTCCTTATGGCTCGTCAACCCATGACGTGCCAACACCGTCAAGGGTCCTTAAGGGGTTAAAAAATACATTATTGAACTGGAAAAAGTGCACAGACGTGTAACAAAACTGATAAAGGGATTGGAGGATATGCGTTATAAAGAGAGACTATCCAAATTGGGTTTGTTTACATTAGAGAAGAGACGTCTAAGCGGTGATATGATTACCATTTACATATATATTCAAGGTCAATACAGAGAACTATCCAATTAATTACTTACTCAAAGAGCTGAGCTAAGAATGAGAGATCATCCATTAAGACTAGAGGAAAGGCACTTTCGACTAAGACAAAGGCAGGGATTTTTTACAGTAAGGGTGGTAAAGCTATGCAATTCTTTGCCTCAGGATGTTGTGCTTCCAGATACTCTAACTGCTTTTAGAAAAAACAATGGATAGCTTTCTAGCACAGAACAATACTGAGAATTATGACAGTTGGCTTCAATGCAGATAAGTTGTTGATCCAGGGAAATATCTGACTGCTATTTGGAGTTAGGAAGCAATTTTCACCCACTTGGGGCTAAATTGGAAATGGGTTCAATTGTTTTTTTTTTTTTTGTCTTCCTGTGGATTAACAGGGGTAACGTGGCATGGGCTGGACTTGATGGACGCATGTCTTTTTTTCAGCCTCATCAGCTATATTACTATATTACTATTTAATTCAAAAGGGAACATACAGGATTATACTGTGTATTAGTAGACAAAACAGGAAGTTCTTGTAAAGACTTATTTGGCAGCAGAAAAGCTTTCTAATTCTCATTTCTCTGGGTTATGAGGTAAAGATTGAAGTGGATGGACTTTGTGTCTTTTTGAAGCTAATTTACTATGTTACTGTCCTCTCCCCATGCGGGCTCAGCCTCTCCAAGGGACTGATGTTCTTTCATTTCTCAGGTCAGATGCTTCAAGAGAAGAGAGTGGGAGAGCGCAGTAGAATCTGGACCCTGTGAATGCAGCTGGAGGATCACGCCAGCTTCTATATTACTTCAGGCCACATCATTTGACAAAGCGGCATGATGCCTTGAAACACATAAAAGGGCCGTTTTAATTTTTTTTTTTAGCATTGTGTTTATAATAAATTGAGTGATTTTCCACTTGGAAGGAGTGCAGCTGTTCATTTAACGTCTAAGGATCCCGAGTGGAGACAGGGAAATCTCCAAAAGCTTTCACAGTTTGTAATTTGAGAGTATGCTCACAGCCAGGGCTTAAAATGTGAAGTCCTTTGCTACTACATACCTCCCAAGTGTCCCTCTTTAGGAGGGACAGCCCCTCTTTAAGACCCAAATCACTCTGTCCCTCTTTCACACCCTGATGTCCCTCTTTTTAGGAGATCAGATTGTGTGATGTATATATATGTGTATCATATTGTTCCACAGCAATAAAACTCACATTATTGTTTGTGTAAACATCCGTATATGTGTTTATAAATTAGCCTTTGTAAATAAATACTATGGTCTTGTTATACGTCATTTATTAGATTATACAAGGAGCTGTCAACAGGTCATGAAATAACTTAAAGATTCTCTGTAATGCCACGCCCACCAGCCACACCCCCAACAACGCCCCCTAAAACACAAGTGTCCCTCTTTGGCAATTTGAAATGTTGGGAGGTATGCTACTAGCCAGACCTGAAAAGTTACTTGCCACTGCAAGCCATAACATACCCACCAGGGCTGAATTTCTACTCGCCAGGGCTGAATTTTCACTTTGCATTGGCTAGTGGCGAGTGGAAATTTTGAGCCCTGCTAACAGCAACCATTGATAAATGTGAGTTGATTACTTTGTATTTATATACTAGTTAAAGAGCCAATTACACGTGCCACAGTGCCACTGCCAGCCGGTTGCGGGGCAGTCATGCACAGTAGAGACTGCCCACTCCGCGGCTGATACAGTGCCAGCCGGTCGCAGTGCAGTCATGCTCAGTAGAGACTGGCCACTCCGCGGCTGATACAGTGCCAGCCGGTCGCAGTGCAGTCATGCTCAGTAGAGACTGGCCACTCCGCGGCTGATACAGTGCCAGCCGGTCGCAGTGCAGTCATGCACAGTAGAGACTGGCCACTCCGCGGCTGATACAGTGCCAGCTGGTCGCGGTGCAGTCATGCTCAGTAGAGACTGGCCACTCCGCGGCTGATAAAGTGCCAGCCGGTCGAGGTGCAGTCATGCTCAGTAGAGACTGGCCACTCCGCGGCTGATAAAGTGCCAGCAGGTCGCGGTGCAGTCATGCACAGTAGAGAAGGCTCACGCCGTGGCTGATACAGTGCCAGCCGGTCGCGGTGCAGTCATGCACAGTAGAGACTGCCCACTCCTCGGCTGATATAGTGCCAGCCGGTCGCGGTGCAGTCATGCTCAGTAGAGACTGGCCACTCCGCGGCTGATAAAGTGCCAGCTGGTCGCGGTGCAGTCATGCTTAGTAGAGACTGGCCACTCTGCGGCTGATACAGTGCCAGCAGGTCGCGGTGCAGTCATGCTCAGTAGAGACTTGCCACTCCGCGGCTGATATAGTGCCAGCTGGTCGCGGTGCAGTCATGCGCAGTAGAGACTGGCCACTCCACGGCTGATAAAGTGCCAGCCGGTCGCGGTGCAGTCATGCTTAGTAGAGACTGGCCACTCTGCGGCTGATACAGTGCCAGCAGGTCGCGGTGCAGTCATGCTCAGTAGAGACTGGCCACTCCGCGGCTGATACAGTGCCAGCCGGTCGCAGTGCAGTCATGCTCAGTAGAGAAGGCCCACTTCGTGGATGATACAGTGCCAGCCGGTCGCGGGGCAGTCATGCTCAGTAGAGAAGGCCCACTTCGTGGATGATACAGTGCCAGCCGGTCGCGGGGCAGTCATCCTCAGTAGAGAAGGCCCACTTCGTGGATGATACAGTGCCAGCCGGTCGTGGTGCAGTCATGCTCAGTAGAGAAGGCCCACTTCGTGGATGATACAGTGCCAGCAGGTCGCGGTGCAGTCATGCTCAGTAGAGACTGCCCGCGCCGCGGCTGATACAGAGCTGGACGCTCTTTCGGAGCGCCCAGCTCTCTATCAGCCTTGTCACTGGAAGTCTGTAGCGCTCAAGACTGCAGCACATGCAGCAGTCTCTACTGTGCATGACTGCGTCGTTACACACATTTTAGCGAATTATTATATATGATGATGATGATTAATTTGTGGTGGATATTGTGCAATTGGGTGATTCACTGGACAAGGAAGCCTGTAGTATTCAAGATCAGTTCTTTAACCCCTTAAGGACCGGGAAAATCTGGTATTCTTTAAATGTTCACAGTTGAAATATCATGCGGCTGCACGCCGCAATCAACATGTCGTCTGGATGAAAAGGGCAACTTGAGAATCTCAACCTGCTTATAAGCGTGAGATTCTCATGTCGCCCCCTTAAATTCCACATCAAATTTCCAGCATACCTGACTCTGGATCCAATAAAGCTCGGCTGGCAGGGCTACCTCAGAATAAGGTAGCAAAGGCCAGGGAGGTGGTGGCTGGGGCATTGACAGCACAAAATCTTTCTCTGAGAGTGATTCAGTCATTGTTGGTGATGTGTTTGGTCTCCCACAGCTCTTGGTCTCTGATAGTGGCCCCCAATTTACTTCCCAGGGGTTTCTGGGGTTTCTGGACTCTGTGGGTATCTCTCACCGCACCTCTGTTCTTTACCATCCTGCCACCAATGGGCAAGCTGAGCGTTTTGTCTAGAAGCTCAAGGCAGCTCTCTTGGCTACTAATTCTGTGGATGTCTCCTCTACTCTCCTGGAGTTTCTCTTTGCATATCGGACAACCTCTCATGCTGCCACTGGGGTGTCTCCAGTGACCCTCCTTTTTGGTCACTCCCTTCAATCTAAGTTGGATGTGTTGAAGCCACCAGCTCCTTCATCTCTTTCTCCACATCAACCCTATTTGCCCTCCAAGGCTGGTACCCTTTTTTCAAGAGAGGTAGGCTTGCAGTTATCAAGGCCCTCAGAGATAGACTACTGGAAACATAATGAGAGTGCTGGGATCTCGCACCTGCATAGTCTTGACAGACAATGGGATCAAATGGAAAAGACACATAGATCAATTGCGGCATGAGCGGCCAAACCACACCTCAGCTGGTGACCCACCAAAAGAGGATGATGGTGCTTGGCAGTTTGGGATCTCTGTCCCTGGACTGCCTCTCACAGAGAATGACAGTCCTCAGTCAGTAACTCAGGCTCCTGAGACGGTTCCTGAAGGAAGATCTTCAGTCAATGCAGAGGAATCAAATACCCCTCCACCAAGTATCAGGCCCACCTGGGCAATCCGCCCTCCTTTGATATGGGAACCCAATGAAGTTCTTCATATCTGGAGACAACCCTGAAGCTGTTACAGAGAGATGTGATGTCCATTGGCAGGAAAGGAATTCGGCAGCCCAGGAGGATGAGGAACCAGGAAGTGACGTCACACATCTGTGAACTAAGCGTGACAACTCGATGGGTCCCCTGGCAGTCTGGCGTGAGTGACTTCGATGTAAAGAGCCTTCCCGCCCCGCTAGGCAAAGTGAGCCAGCTGATCTGCTGGCAAGTACCCAAAAAGAACGGGGGTGCCTCCGGATAACAGAAAACCCTTGTCTGTATTGTTAATTTCATAAATAAAAGGATTTGCAGGTTGCCACTCCATTGACCCTCCTAAAGTGTGTGTGGATTCCTTCAAGTGCACCAGAGAGTTTGGGGACATAACAGTTGGTTACACTGAATTTCGCAGCCAGGGTCATTCCAATGGGTAGGGCATTTAGGAGGTGCCTAGAAAGGGTTACTGCAGGGGTTAAGCATAATATTTATAACATCAGGTGTCCAAGGCACTGAAGGAGGACTTGAAGGTGTGGGATGAGTTACTGGTTGATTTAATTGGGGTAAGATTGTGGTTGTCTAGCCACATGGATAGTCAGCAGTTGTAGTGGTTTACAGATGCATCGGGGGCTATTGTCTTTGGATTCTATCTAAAAGGCAGGTGGTGCATGGCCAGATGGCCACTGAATTAGAGGAGGAGAGGGCTGAAATGGCATTTTACTTTTGGGAAATGTTCCTTATTGTGGTGGAACTGCAATTGTGGCATGATGAGCTGGCTAATAAGGTTGTCACATTTTGGTCAGATAACGTAGTGGAGGTGGTATTTGCCATCAATGAGTTTTCTCATTATCTCGGCCCTCTTGAAGACGGTGGTTCTTGTATGTGGATAGCATTCCCTTTAGAGCAAATCACTTGCCAGGTGTAGACAATGCAGTAGCAGACAACCCAGTTAACTGGGTCATGTATAAATGTGTTCTTGGTGGGAGGCACTCCATTACACATAGACAAATCAGTTATAGTGACAGAGACATGTACAGGTGTGATTTGTCAGATAAGGAGCTTGATGTGGGCCTTATGTCATAGAAATAATGCTGTCTGGGTTGGAGGTCACGGTGGGCCTTAAAGAGGTCCATTAGTCATAGGTCCTCTTTAAGTGGGTAGAGGTAATATAGTGCTCCTGAGCACTGCATTTGTGAGGCTTGCTGGTTGGTTCTGAGGGTCCTTAAGACCTGCGATCAGACCTGCTAATCAAAGGGAATTTGCCAGTAACAACACCTAGAGACGTGACGTGGTGGACTAACTAGGAAGGGAGGGATTGGGCAGGGCCTGCCAAGGAGCAGACCCATCCCGGAGGTGGGTTACCCTAGCTAGGGCATAGTTGCTGGACTCTGCTAGGACACCATGGCCTATGGAGCATTATTGATGGGGGGGCGGGGTGTTATAGGACTTAATAGGTTTATAGATTAATATACTGTGACCTCTCTTTTTCCACCTCACAACTGTGTCCATGTCTTTTTAACAAAAAGGAATTATTTGTTGCCCAGCAGGTAATGTGTGAGGTAATTGAGTGCATGTTGCATGTTTTTTTCAGGAAGGTTTGGGGAAGAAGAGGAAGTTGGCATGTACACCTTAAAGGGAAAGTAATACTTCGTTTTATCTTTATTTTATTTTGTAGGCATTAAAAAACCATGAAGAACGATATAAGTCTTATCTCTCAAACCTTTATGGTTTAAGAGATATTCACAAGCAAAGTTTCCCCTCCCGCCCCTTTTACCTAGTGTAAGCCATCTCTTCTCAGATGTGGAATCCAGTCCATAGACCAGACAGATAACAGAAGGGGACAATCTTCTTCCTATCAAAACAATGAAAGTCCTGCCCCCCTTGACAAGTTTTTCAGGTTTTTCCCTTATCTTAATTGAAGATTGTCCCTCTCTGCAGTCTACCTGGGCACCTCCCTTCTAATCTGGCTGAGCAGTGTTACATCAGTAAAACGGGCGGGAGGGGGATACTTTGTCGTTGAATTACTCTTGAACTACAAGTCTGACAGAATTGAAATAACACACTCCAAAGTCCAAATACTATGATGATTAATTAGAGCTGCTTTTATTGTGAAACATTACTATCCATTTAAGATAGAATGAGGTGTAGGGAATGCCTCCCTGTACTGTAGCAATGGAAGAGGGCCAACATTTTTAGTTGCTTCAAGAATGTTGGGTTACAAAGAAAGGTGTTCTACAATGTCACCTGTGTGAAAGAGCACTAAGGGCGATATGTTCAAAAAGCCGTTATAATGAAAAACTTGTCGGATCATGAGTTGGTGGTAAAAGAAGGACCATATTTTCAGAAGTAAATCCGTCACATTTGAAAATTAATTTAAAGAATTAAAAATGACAGTAAGAAGATCTTATTGAACGTTGCCGTTAAAAAATTCTGATCTTAAAAATTGTCTTTGATTTTGATTTTCAAACGAAACTTTTCAAAGAAACAAAGACTTTTTTTTGTCTTTGAAACGAAAAATTGCTTCTCAGTACTTTAATTTTTCTTCTCCAAGTATAGATCTTTTTTATTATGTCGGGGGAAAAATGACGTTAATCAGACAAAAAAATGACGTTCAAATGAAATTTTATTTTCTGAAAATACCTTACGTTATGAAGGAAGATTAAACCATGCCCACTATTAAGACGGCTTTTTCCCTTTGACAGAGATGGCGGAATTGGATGCAAAAAATGACGGAAACATGTCTGAGAATTGACGGATCATGGTGTTAAGAACTTTTTTATTCTGATTACAGACAATTTCAGTTACCAACACTTTCTGAACATCCCGCCCTTAGCCTTTAGCAACCTGGAGCAGCATCAAGTGGTTAAAACATGAGATAAGGGTGTTATTTTAGGATTCAGAGTTCCAGTGTGTGCATCGTTTGGTCTGTAAACCGCTCACAGCCTCTGGGTTCCAGTTACTTTTAGTGTTAAACTTAAAAAAAACTAAAGTCAAGAAATGTTGAGAGATCTGCTAATTCATTCCATGCCGGGAGAAAACTTACCATGCAGGCTGCAAGGAAAGCACATTACTGATTGGTCAGATTCAACACTCTCTTCTTTCTGATTGGTGGGTTTATCAAATCCAACCTTTCAGCCCAAAGCTACAAGGAAAATGCTAAGTAACAGTAACAAGCCTTTGTGTTCTTCCTTCTAATTGAATTCCTGTTATTGTTTAAGCAGATCCAACGGGCTCTCGGAGAACACATGTTGGGAACATTTCTACAAATAAGAATTAATTTGCTTCAGGATGGATAACAAAATGTGTATGGAAACAAACGAATACTGTTGGCAGGGAAAGATAATTATCACCAACACATAACGCATGGCTGGCATTCCCTGGCAAATCTCTCTGCGGTACTGTAAGTGTAGGTCCTTCCAACAGAAGGGGAACATTCTCCATGGAGCAAGCAGCCTTATTTTGTTTCAAGAAGTAATAAACTTTTATATATGGAAAAAAATCTCTAGGGATGTTCCTGGTTACTAATATAAGGGAACGTCCACTTCTGGGAGATGTTTTGTTCTAAAGTTATTACCGTATATACTGTTTGTTTATTTTTGTTTTCTTAATTACAAGTTGGCAGACAGTTCCCCTGGTGCCAGTTATTCTACTGAGTTCAGTAAGAGAGGAGAGTCACTGACTACAGTTCATCTGGTTCCAGTTATTCTACTGAGTTCAGTAAGAGAGGAGAGTCACTGACTATAGTTCATCTGGTGTCAGTTATTGTATTGCTTTCTATGAGAGAGGAGAGTCACTGACTACAGTTCACCTGGTACCAGTTATTTTATTGCCTTCTGTGTCAGTTCTCCATGGAATACAATAGTAACAACTTTATCACTTTGTGAAAGTTTGAATTATAACAATGTTTGAATAAGGCAACTGCCGGCAGTGACAGTACCCTTGTTTTACTCAGCAAGAAAATCCCTACAACGTATGTGGTTTTCATAAGAAAATTGTATTGATCCTTTGACAGAAGGGTTTACCTAGATGCCTTCCATACAGCAGTCAGGTATATTTACTGATTTTTGTGAACTCTGCTGTAGTCTTTAGCAGATCAGAGACATTTTGCCATCTTCTTCATGTTTACAATTGTTGGACCTCCTTGTGGACTACAACTCCCTTCAACTCAGGGAGCTCACAGAGAATCGCTGTACAAATTCCTTCAGCATGACTTAAGGATTCGGTTCAATGTCCAGCGGAGGGGGGATCCCAGACAATATATTTATGTTTGCTTTTATGGATGGTGCTTACCTCACCCATGTCATGATGGGTTCATAATGATGTATTCTCCCTGCCGGTGTTCTCCTGAAAGCTATGGAAAAGGACTCTTAGGAAGTGACCAGGGAGAAGTCTATAGGTGAGAACTTGGGTTTAGAAGTCCAAGTTTTTTCATGCTGGGGCCACAGAATCACAATTCCATATATGTAAGGGCCACAATATTTTTTTTTTACTGATAATGGCGAATTATAGCCTTTGAGCTATTTAACAAATATATTTAACCAATAAAATTACACAGTTAAATGCCTTTGATCAGATTTGATCAACTTAATGAGATAATGGTAATGTAAAGCCCCCCAGTTTCTATAGACTACAACTCCCGTGAGAGATGTAATTTGGTGGCATCTGGGGGGGGGTCTCACGTTGCCCATCCCTGGTATAATGGGCAGAAAACTGAGATGAGTGCAGTGTGAATGAATATGTTTATTTATATACAGTGATAAATGCGGCTGGCAACTAGGGTGACCACATTTCCATTCTGCCATTCCGGGACATGTGGTCACCCTAGACCCGCGGCTGAGGCTCCCGCCGGCGCTGACCATCTTTCTGAGGCTTCCCAGTGTGAACTCTTACTCTCTGTCAGCCTCAGAAAGATTGTCAGCTCCGGCGGGAGCCTCAGCCGCAGGTCCCGCTTGCAGCACCAACATACCTGCTCCATCCCAGCTGTCTCGCACGTACCAGTCAAGCCAGCCAATGAAATGTATTTGCTATATGGTCCTCATTGTCTGGCTCAGCCAGCCAATGAGGGCCATATAGCAAATGCATTTCATTGGCTGGCTGGACTGGTGCATGTTGCTCAATTCCGGGACTCTTTGTTGTCCCGGTAGGGGGGTGAACCGGGACGTGGGACATAGACCCCCAATAAGGGACAGTCCCAGGCATTCCGGGACGTGTGGTCACCCTACCGGCAATGAACAATTTTGTAAGCTTTTTGTGTTGCTATGGTAACAGTGAGAGACCCCTGCTCTCAATCCATCCTCCTCTTGCGATGCCAGCATCTGAAATACCACCATGCTACACCGTTACATTTCCTTTAGGGGGCATGCTATTGATGCAGTTAGAAGGAGGTAGTAAAAAGGAACTTGTCAAGAGGAGGAGGAGGTGTCCAGCAGAATTTAATAGATCTAGAAAAATTCAGAAAAGGGTGAAAATATCAAAAACTAACTGTAAATTGTTAACGCTTATGCAGCCACTTTGGAGTATTGGGGAAAAGATCCCCATTGTGGTATTCGCTAAGATTTTTTTTTTTTTTAACAAGTGGCACGCCCTCTTTCAGTTCCATTGCAAACAGGAAACTCTCCGGATATGCCCCAGACTTAACCCATTAGTGACCGGCCGCACGCACACACGGCCAGCATTTAACAATGTTTTTTTTTTTTTTCCTATTCTAGCGAATGACTTCCTGGACTTACCAGGTACGTCATCTGTCACTAAGTGACATTTTTGCATGACGTACCTGGTAAGTCCATCGTCGCGATGGGGTTAATTACCAGATCTCTGGGGACAGAGAGTGTTTCTCAAGTCGGCTTATTTCCCCAGTAAACACACACACACCCAACCCAGTTTTGCCCACTTCCCTGCCCATTCCAGTGCAAAACTGCCTTTCCAACTCCTAATCCCACCCACCCTGATTAAGCACCACCCACATTATAATGCAAATGGAGTCATTTAGGCTCTCCCATTCCTTTTCCTCCATGATACTCCAAGGGGCTTAGGTTTGAAGGTCACCAGGTAAGACAGTCAGTCAGACAGCCATGGGGGCAGTTGTTGCACCCCCCAGGCATCTGTCTGGATGTTGCAGAATGCGGTCCTAGTTTCTGCTGCAACAGTCACAGAAAACCATCGTATGCTACTTAAAAGGGATGAGATGACAGGGTATCCTATTGAAATTGTCACCGCCTATGTGGGAACCGTCAAAAGGGCGACATCAGAATGTCACCAGTGTCAAAAGGGTGACATCTAGATGTCGCCTTTGTACAGGTTGCCCAGGGGAAACTGCAGCGTCACCCCCAGCGGATCATATGCCCAAATGACACACACATCATTAATTATGTCCTCGTTCTAGTTTCATCCTGCGTGGTGCGCTGTGTGTGGCTGCAGGCAACCCAGGCAGATGCAGACCATGATTTTTATTGGGGGAATACTACACCATCATTGATGCTCAATGCTCTGCATGCCACTGCAGTTTCCCCTGGGCGATCTTTAGTACAAAAGTATTGTGCTCCACAGTCAGGGGGGCGAGAGCGAACATTAAGCTGGTGACATTTTGATGTCACCCTTTTGACTCAGGCAACATTTTGATATCGCCCTTTTGAGGGTCGTCATGTAAACGGCGACATTTCAGCAGTAAACCAGATGACAACATGTAACACGCTCCCTGCCCATTCTGCAGGCTTCAAGGGTGTAACTACAGGGTGTTACCACGGGCCCCATCTACCCTACTGTCCACAATAGGCTCTAGTTATGCATCTGTAAAGCGCTGCGGAATTTGTTGGCGCTATATAAATAAAGATTAATAATAATAATAATATTTTGTTGATACTGGGCCCCAAAAAATGTTTTCACTGGGACCATCCAATGACTGGTTACCATACCTGGGAACTCTCAGGGTTTGACCCAGAGTCTCAGGGTTTTGGCCCAAATCTCAGGGTCTCAGGGTGAAGAGCCAAAATCTCAGGGTGAGAGAGGTCAGTGCTCCCTGTTATATATTCTGTTCCAGTTAAATGCTTCTTTAGTCTCTAAACTGGTGCCACTTGTACCAGAAAGGCAGAGGGAGAAGTCCTGCTTCATTTGTGTGTGTTCATGCAGTGATATCTGTAAGGCAGAGGGAGAAGTCCTGCTTCATTTGTGTGTGTTCAAGCAGCAATATCTGTAAGTTGTTGTGTATTAATGGCTCCTTGAATGCTGAATGGAGCGCGTCTTGATTACAGCGATCAGGGACACATCGCGGATAATCTATATTATGGGAAATTTAAGAGTTAATATTTACACAATCTCGGGGTCTGCTCATTTTAAAGTTCCCAGGTATGCTGGTTACACCACTGTCAGGCTCTGCTCTTATTCCTAGACCCCAGGACTGCAGGAACAAGCATCTGGGAGACATTCCTCCCCTGGGGCCGAATTCTGGACCAAGAGACACAAAAGATTCATCTACGTAGCTGCCAAGAATTACCCACTGATGTGGTTTTACCAAGGCACCGAGGCAACAAAACCACATCCCGTCCTCTCCTCCCCTCCGTACCGCTCCCAAAATAATAATAATAACGACACTGTCCCTGCACGCTGGGTTTATGGTTCCCTCATGTTTGCTAGTATAATAGATGTGACTGGGTATTAAAATAAATGTAACTTAACTCGTTGCATGCTAGAGGGATTTAAAGGGATAGTAATACTTTGTTTTATCTTTATTTTATTTTGTAGGCATTAAAAAAACATGAAGAACCATATAAGTCTTATCTCTCAGACCTTTATGGTTTGAGAGATATTCACAAGCAAAGTTTCCCCTCCCGCTCCTTTTACCTAGTGTAAGCCATATCTTCTCAGATGTGGAATCCAGTCCATAGACCAGACAGATAACAGCAGGGGACAATCTTCTTCCTATGAGAACAATGAAAGCCCTGCCCCCCTTGACAAGCTTTTCAGGTTTTCCCTTATCTTAATGGAAGATTGTCCCTCTCTGCAGTCTACCTGGGCACCTCCCTTCTGCCCTGGCTGAGAAGTGTTACATCAGTAAAAGGGGTGGGAGGGGAAACTTTGCTTGTGAATATCTCATAAACCATAAAGGTCTGAGAGATAAGACTTATATCATTCTTCATGTTTTTTTAATGCCTACAAAATAAAATAAAGTTAAAATGAAGTATTACTATCCCTTTAAATGTGCAGTAACGTCTAATTCCTAAACAAATATGTATACTGTATGGGCTTTCCCTGTAGATCATCACAAGTGGGGACATGTGCTAAGGCGTGATAAAGAGGGGATAAAGTGGTGATAACTTCTCCAGTTCCTATGTCATTCTATAACAGTGCATTGGCTCTATATAATAATATTCCGTTATACTCTATGGGGGTAGAGGTGGAAAATGGGCGGACTAGATGGGCCGAATGGTTCTTATCTGCCGTGAAATTCTATGTTTCTATGTTATTCACTGAGGCGTGATAAGGTGGTGATAACGCCGAGATGACTTCTAAAGTGATATCACTTCTCCAGTTCCTATGTTATTCTATGGAGACAACGCACTAAGATCTTCAACGTTGGAGAAATGTTAGTGCATTGTCTCCATAGAATAACATAGGAATTGGAAAAGTGATATCACTGGAGAAATCATCTCTGCTTTTTCACCTCTTTATCACATCTTAGTGTATCCCTCCCATGATGTTCCAACTGCTGGAAAATGCTTGGTTCAGAAGTTATTGCACTGTCTTTATTAAACAACAAACTGCAGAAAACAGAGAAAGACGAGGGGGTGGCACCCTGATGTGAAGATTGTTGGGGGAAAAAACATCCCCGAACACCCCAGATCATGGAGTACTCGCAAAAATAAATATGTATGTCAGCATAAGCACTTCTGGGTTATTGAACTGTCTCAGTCACAGTACTCCATGGGGGGGGGGTTATGCATTAAGATGTGATAAAGAGGTGATAAAGTGGAGATGACTTCTCCAGTGATATCACTTCTCCAGTTCCTATGTTATTCTGTGGATCTTGTGCACTAAGATCTCCAAAGTTGAAGAAGTCTTAGTACATTGGCTCCATAGAATAACATAGGAACTGGGGAAGTGATATCACTGGATAAGTTATCTCTTAATCACCTCTTTATCACACCTTAGTGCATCTTCCCCAAGGTCTCCCCGTTATGTAAGTGTGGGCTACAATTCAAAACAAACACCTCTTAAGACGGCCAAAGTCTTTGATAAAGGAGCAGCAATGATGTGAAACGCGTAAACGTGGTTCATTCTATTGTATTATTGTTTTAACCCCTTGCAGTTCCAGAATTGTGTGCAATGCATTGATCTGCAAAGCACCGCATACCCCTCTGACACTCAAAGGTTTAATTAAGTATTTTATATATATACAAGCAGGACTTCTCCCTCTGCCTTACAGATATCACTGTATGATCACACACAAGACAAGCAGGACTTGTCCCTCTGCCTTACACATATCACTGTATGATCACACACAAGACAAGCAGAACTTCTCCCTCTGCCTTACAGATATCACTGTATGAACACACACAAGACAAGCAGGACTTGTCCCTCTGCCTTACAGATATCACTGTATGATCACACACAAGACAAGCAGGACTTCTCCCTCCGCCTTACAGATATCACTGTATGATCACACACAAGACAAACAGAACTTCTCCCTCTGCCTTACAGATATCACTGTATGATCACACACAAGACAAGCAGAACATCTCCCTCTGCCTTACAGATATCACTGCATGATCACACACAAGACAAGCAGAACTTCTCCCTCTGCCTTACAGATATCACTGTATGAACACACACAAGACAAGCAGGACTTGTCCCTCTGCCTTACAGATATCACTGTATGATCACACACAAGACAAGTAGGACTTCTCCCTCTGCCTTACAGATATCACTGTATGAACACACACAAGACAAGCAGGACTTGTCCCTCTGCCTTACAGATATCACTGTATGATCACACACAAGACAAGCAGGACTTCTCCCTCCGCCTCACAGATATCACTGTATGATCACACACAAGACAAGCAGGACTTCTCCCTCTGCCTTACAGATATCACTGTATGAACACGCACAAGACAACAGGACTTCTCCCTCTGCCTTACAGATATCACTGTATGATAACGCACAAGACAAGTAGGACTTCTCCCTCTGCCTTACAGATATCACTGTATGATCACGCACAAGACAAGCAGGACTTCTCCCTCTGCCTTACAGATATCACTGTATGATCACGCAGAAGACAACAGGACTTCTCCCTCTGCCTTACAGATATCACTGTATGATCACGCACAAGACAAGTAGGACTTCTCCCTCTGCCTTACAGATATCACTGTATGATCACACACAAGACAAGCAGGACTTCTCCCTCTGCCTTACAGATATCACTGCATGTACACACACACAAGACAAGCAGGACTTCTCCCTTTGCCTTACAGATATCACTGTATGATCACACACAAGACAAGTAGGACTTCTACCTCTGCCTTACAGATATCACTGTATGATCACACACAAGACAAGCAGGACTTCTCCCTCTGCCTTACAGATATCACTGTATGATCACACACAAGACAACAGGACTTCTCCCTCTGCCTTACAGATATCACTGTATGATCACACACAGGACACGCAGGACTTCTCCCTCTGCCTTACAGATATCACTGTATGAACACACACAAGACAAGCAGGACTTCTCCCTCTGCCTTACAGATATCACTGTATGATCACACACACAACAACATGACTTCTCCCTCTGCCTTACAGATATCACTGTATGATCACATACAAGACAAGCAGGACTTGTCCCTCTGCCTTACACATATCACTGTATGATCACACACAAGACAAGCAGAACTTCTCCCTCTGCCTTACAGATATCACTGTATGAATACACACAAGACAAGCAGGACTTGTCCCTCTGCCTTACAGATATCACTGTATGATCACACACAAGACAAGCAGGACTTCTCCCTCCGCCTTACAGATATCACTGTATGATCACACACAAGACAAACAGAACTTCTCCCTCTGCCTTACAGATATCACTGGATGATCACACACAAGACAAGCAGAACATCTCCCTCTGCCTTACAGATATCACTGCATGATCACACACAAGACAAGCAGAACTTCTCCCTCTGCCTTACAGATATCACTGTATGAACACACACAAGACAAGCAGGACTTGTCCCTCTGCCTTACAGATATCACTGTATGATCACACACAAGACAAGTAGGACTTCTCCCTCTGCCTTACAGATATCACTGTATGAACACACACAAGACAAGCAGGACTTGTCCCTCTGCCTTACAGATATCACTGTATGATCACACACAAGACAAGCAGGACTTCTCCCTCTGCCTTACAGATATCACTGTATGATCACACACAAGACAAGCAGGACTTCTCCCTCTGCCTTACAGATATCACTGTATGAATACACACAAGACAAGCAGGACTTCTCCCTCTGCCTTACAGATATCACTTTATGATCACACACAAGACAAGCAGGACTTCTCCCTCTGCCTTACAGATATCACTGTATGAACACACACAAGACAAGCAGGACTTCTCCCTCTGCCTTCCTGAATCAAGAGGCACCAATATAAAGACTAAAGAAGCAATTAACTGGAGTAGAATTTATCATAGATAACACTGGACTCTCCTACCCTGAGAATTTGGCCCTTCACCCTGATATCATGAGATTTGGGACAACCCCTGAGCGTTCCCCATGATGTATACATGACATCCCGAAACTGATTGAATTGTATGTTAGTGAGGATCCTGACATGGGGTGCGCACATTCTCTATTGCACAAACTGTTCATTTCATCTGAAAGGATTCACCCTATTCACTGATTAGCAGCCATGAAAGCATTTTGTCCAGAATGTTGCAATCGCACTGCAATACCTGTGGCCATTTTAATACTGAAAATAGGATGTTTATGATTTCCTAAGGGAAATGAGACATAAGATCCTTGTCTCCTGGACTGTAAATTCTACTAGTCTAGTGTCGTCCTCCCCCCACCATAAACCGCCAGGATGATCTATTAAGGAAAGTGGACTAATTCTGGGGCATACCATAGGGTGACCACAGTTCAATTCTGCCATTTAGGGACACTGTAGAGATAACAGCACTCCACACAATTCTAAACACTAAAGGACTGGCCATTGAGTGTTGAGCCTGAAAGCCATGCATCTGGTTGGCTACAAGATAATTTACATTAAGCCTAAACCCTTAACTATGTTTACAATACAAACAGTTCCGCTGCAGCGCCTGTTTAATGTCTGGTTCAAGGCTCTAGCATTCAGAGTGCTGTCTGTAAGCCATTTTCTTGTAGCCCAGCAGAGGCATCACTTCCTGTCACAGTAGACAATAGACAGTCCTCCTTGTAGTATTTAGAACTCTGTGCTCTGGAGTCTTCATTCTTGGATTTTGTATTGTCCCAGAAGGGGGCTGCCCAGGGCATGGGACATACATTTAAAATCCTACATCCTACAACCGTACCATAAGCAACTAATAAAATTGTAATGGATTTAAATTATGCTTTGAGTCCCTTGACTGCCATAGAGGTCTGCATCGCATGGACTAAGGCCTCTCTGACATTCGATGGGGTTAAATGTCCCCTTTTAAATGAAAGAGAATTTGGGGAATTGTTATTTGTCCAATACAGTGCAATGTGTTTGTTCCAGAATGGCACTAATTCGCCTATTAACCCACATCTGTTTCCAACATAAATCCTATATAATAATTCGCTAAATCGTGTGTAACGCCGCGACATGCACAGTAGACACTGTTGTGCGTGCGTCAGTCATGCGCAGTAGAGACTGTCCGCTCCGAAGGAGCATCTAGCTCTGTATCAGCCGTGGTGCGGGCAGTCTCTACTGGGCGTGACTGCCCCGCGACCGGGTGGCAGTGGCACTGTGGCCCGTGTAACAGGCTGTTCAACTAGTAAGTATATAAAAGAGGGAGCACTGACTGCGCAAGAATTTATTGGACGCCCATCAATATCAGGTTAACCCTCTAAAGTGGAACCAGCGCTTTATGATGACTTGGGTGAATCTGAGAGGACCTTCAAAATCACTTCTATGTATGTTAGCCATTCTTTATATAAACCTTTGAGTGCCAGAGAGGCATGCAATGACTTGGATACCTCTCTGGCACTTAAAGGGTTAACACTATCATTGACCAGATATATAGCAGACAGTTCAGCCTGACTCACACTTGCCAAAATGCAAATGAGAAATAAGCATTCTGAAAAAATATATCGTAACACAGTTACTGTTGGGTTAACCCCCTTACAGACCTGCCACGCGGCGGAAAGGGCGGAACTTAAGGAGCACAGATCTTTTTTTTTTCTTGCAAAAGATTCAGGGATCCCAGAGTATCATGCAGCCGCACATGGGGACCCCTGAATTCCAGGACATGTATGTCATGGGTCCTTTAGGTATGTTCTGCCCATGACGTACATGTATGTCCTTCATCCTTAAGGGGTTAAACAAGGGAACTTCCACTGCTTTAAGATGCTTAATTCATAAAGTATTAAAGCTCAAAAGTAATTATTATTATTATATGATTGAATGTACTTGTAATCAACCCCTCTGGTCCATTACAGACTTATGTGCACATACAAGTGTTATGTTTACTGTATGTTCACCTTTTTGCATGCTAAGCACGGTATTATGTTTGTTGTACTTCCCCATGTATAGATGTTTATTGTATATCACATGTTTTCAGTTCGAAATGTAGGCAACCTCCTGATTGGTCAGCCTGGTCTGTTCGACAAGTAGGCGGCTTGCTGATCGGTCGTCATTTGTCGTTCCTTTTTCCCTTTGCTACCCAGGTCCGCTTGACACGTAGGCAGCCCCCTGATTGGTGGCCATCTGTGCCACTCTTGTCGTTCCGATCCCCATTGGCTGGAGATCAGAGCAGCAAGATTAAACTCCTCTTTGTGTTCCCTCCCACCCCTCAGGTTCAAAATGAAGACGGCCTTTTGATTGGCTGTCACATGGGCATCCCTTGATGCTCCGACCCCTATTGGCTGGACATTGGCAGGCAAGATTAAACCATACTTTTTTTGTGTTTAATTCCAGCCCTAAATATGATCCCTGTTTTCCTGAATAAAGTTGTTGGATCCCTGTTCATCCTGTCTATTTCAGGAATAGTCTAAAGAAACCCCTCTGAGTCCCATTCACTGGATTTAGGAGCAGTATCAGCCCAGCTACCCCCCTTGTAGCCGCATGTTGGAGAGATAAACCCGGCAATGATGGACAGGGATGAACTCTAGTGGCGTAACTATACGGGTCGCACCTGCGACCAGGCCCATCACTCCAGGGGCCCAGCCTCCCCCTGCAACCCCCTCGCCTGACGCCCGCAATTAAGTAATGCAGATCGCCGGGGCTCTGCGTTACAAGAGTACCGGACTGCCAGAAGGAGATCAGTATTCCCTCCGGTGGACTGGCACTCTCGTAATTCAGAGCACAGGGAGATGACATCATCTCCCAGCGCTCTGCATTACTGAAGAGGACCGCGCGGGAGAAGAGGGCTGTGCAGAAAGAGGCACAGACCTGTCCTCTGCTACTGGACCACCAGGGAGGTAGGAGATTTAGGGGCAATGTGGAAGGGGCATTGTGGAGATGGGGGCATTGTGGAAGGGGCAATGTGGAGATTGAGGGGCAATGTGGAAGGGGCGATGTGGAGATTGAGGGGCATTGTGGAAGGGGCAATGTGGAGATTGAGGGGCAATGTGGAAGGGGCATTGTGGAGATGGGGGCATTGTGGATGGGGCAATGTGGAGATGAGGGCATTGTGGAAGGGGAAATGTGGAGATTGAGGGGCAATGTGGAAGGGGCGATGTGGAGATTGAGGGGTATTGTGGAAGGGGTGATGTGGAGATTTAGGGGCATTGTGGAAAGGGCAATGTGGAGATTGGGGGGCATTGTGGAGATGGGGGGCAATGTTGAGATTGGGGGGCATTGTGGAAGGGGCAATGTGGAGATTGAGGGGCAATGTGGAAGGGGCGATGTGGAGATTGAGGGGTATTGTGGAAGGGGTGATGTGGAGATTTAGGGGCATTGTGGAAAGGGCAATGTGGAGATTGGGGGGCATTGTGGAGATGGGGGGCAATGTTGAGATTGGGGGGCATTGTGGAAGGGGCAATGTGGAGATTGAGGGGCAATGTGGAGATGACAGTGCTCCAGCTTACAGACAGAACGTCTCCGTCATTGGAGGAGGCTGGATAGAGCGAGGGAGCTGAGGAACAGTGACGGACTGCGGTACAGAGCTGGTAACCACCGTCTTTCCGGAAGTAGGGAGCAGGGCAATATTTAATCATTACATTTCAGCAAAACAGCAATTTAAAAATAGAAAATACTACAATATTAGATATATTCGCTATATAACCTGCCTATTACGACTAACTTGTATAGGGGTGATAGATCCCCTTTAAGGACTGGGGATGGTCCTGGCACGTCATGGCTGTAGTGATCACAGTTCTCCTGCGGGGGCACTGTGATCACTAGAGGAGTCTGGAGCTGACTACTGCAAGACCGGAGCTGTCAGTTTCAGCCCCTCTTTTGGCAAACCGGTACAGGTGAGCGATTACGTGTGCCGGTTCTCTGAATGATTTTTATGCGGTCCTTAAGGGTAGTCCTACCCCAGGACCGCTGGACGTTAAGGGGTTAAATGGGACTTTAATCTCCTTGAGTGCTAGAGGAGTCTGCAGTATATTGCTAGGTTGGATTTCATCAGTCCTCCCATGTGCATCAGCCGCAGTGTCTGCTCCGGAGGAGGAGGAGGTGATGGGTGCGGGGATCAGCTGAAGGTGACTGGCACTTGTCCTGCAGACAGACAAACACGGCAGGGCCAGTCCGGCTCTCTGGGGTCCAAATGGCAGATGGCCCAGCAGACAGGACGTGTCCAGACAGAGTGTGTATAAGGGAATCATCCTGGCGGCACTGCTGTATTCCACAGATCTGATACGTACAGCCTCGCCTGCAGGTGAACCATGTGAGCGCCGCCCCAGTGGATAACAGCGCACTCACACAGATACACACAATGGAATACACACATAGAAACCGACAAGCACACACACTGAAACACACAAACACAGATACACACTAAAACATACATACTGAGACACAAACACATATATACATATACACACACTTACATTCACCGACAGATACACACATACATATGCACAAACAAACATGCACCGACACACACATACATATGCACACACACATATGTATGATCATATGTATGTGTGTATCGGTGCATGTATGTGTTTATCGGTGGATGTATATGTGTCTGTGCTTATGTATGTGTGTGTGTCGGTGTGTGTATCGGTGCATGTTTACGTGTCTGTGCATATGCATGCACCAATAAAAACACACACATACACGCGCATTGATACACTCATACATATGCACACACCCTGGTATCCCTGTGTTTAGGAGATCAGTCTGTGTGGTGTATATATAAGTGTATCACTCTGGTGTCCCTGTGTTTAGGAGATCAGACTGTGTGGTGTGTATATAAGTGTATCACCTTGGTATCCCTGTGTTTAGAAGATCAGACTGTGTGGTGTGTATATAAGTGTATCACCCTGGTGTCCCTGTGATTAGGAGATCAGACTGTGTGGTGTGTATAGAAGTGTATCACCCTGGTGTCCCTGTGTTTAGGAGATCAGACTGTGTGGTGTGTATATAAGTGTATCACCCTGGTGTCCCTGTGTTTAGGAGATCAGACTGTGTGGTGTGTATAGAAGTGTATCACCCTGGTGTCCCTGTGTTTAGGAGATCAGTCTGTGTGGTGTGTATAGAAGTGTATCACCCTGGTGTCCCTGTGTTTAGGAGATCAGACTGTGTGGTGTGTATAGAAGTGTATCACCCTGGTGTCCCTGTGTTTAGGAGATCAGACTGTGTGGTGTGTATATAAGTGTATCACCATGGTGTCCCTGTGTTTAGGAGATCAGTCTGTGTGGTGTGTATATAAGTGTATCACCCTGGTGTCCCTGTGTTTAGGAGATCAGACTGTGTGGTGTGTATATAAGTGTATCACCCTGGTGTCCCTGTGTTTAGGAGATCAGACTGTGTGGTGTGTATATAAGTGTATCACCCTGGTGTCCCTGTGTTTAGGAGATCAGTCTGTGTGGTGTGTATAGAAGTGTATCACCCTGGTGTCCCTGTGTTTAGGAGATCAGTCTGTGTGGTGTGTGTATATAAGTGTATCACCCTGGTGTCCCTGTGTTTAGGAGATCAGACTGTGTGATGTGTATATAAGTGTATCACCCAGGTGTCCCTGTGTTTAGGAGATCAGACTGTGTGGTGTGTGTATAAGTGTATCACCCTGGTGTCCCTGTGTTTAGGAGATCA